>JAECXB010002297.1:0-27622 GCA_018151435.1 Zaprionus africanus
ATAATAAGGACATAGTCATCTGCGTAGGCACTAAAGTGTATGTTTTTTTGAAGGCTTATGATGTTTGCGAGTCTATTGTAGGCTATAAGGAAAATGATTACAGATATTGGCGAACCTTGGGGGATACCGTTAAACAGAGGGTGTGTCTGGCTTATTGCGTTTTTAACTTTAATTTTAATTTTTCTGTTTTTCATAAAGCTTTCGACGAAGTTTATTATTTTAGGGCCAACTTTCCAACTGCATAGCTGGTCGGTAATGCTGTGCACTCCAACTCTATCAAAAGCTTTTGAAAAATCAAGAGCAATGATAGAGATATGTTGCTTGAAGCCGGACTGGTTGGGGCTTATAAGGTTGTTTTTGGTGACAAACCACCAGAGTCTTTTGGCTATTATTTTTTCTAAGGTTTTGGCTAGGCATCAGTTGAGAGAAATCGGTCTATAGCTGGTTATTAATGTTTTGTTTGAGTTGGGTTTTAATATAGGGATGACGAGGCTGGTTTTATATGTTTGTGGTATATAATTATTGAAAATATTGTTTAAATGTTTGGTTATTCTAGTTTTGATTGAGTAGGAGGTGTTTTTTATCATTGGGTAGGATATTCGGTTTAGGCCAGGAGTTGTTCCATTGAGGGAGTGAAGTGCTGATAGTAGTTCTAGCTGTGTAATTTCGGACTCTATTATTGGTTTTACTGAGTATTTGTTATTAGCGAAGTTTTGATGGAAGTTGTCGTCTTTGGATTGGTTGGACCAATGTTGGGCAAAGAGCTGAGCAATTGAGGTTGTGTCTGTTGTAAAGTTGTTTGTTGTGTCACTGATGGCGTGTATGGCTTTAATTGGGTTGAGTCCACAAAAACGTCGTATGTTTGCCCAGATAATAATAAAGTTTTGCCAGGTTTTGAATTTGTTTGACCTTAGTTGTGTCAGTGTTTTATTCCACCAGGGGATATTTCTGTTGCAACGGTGGGGGGATGTTTATTTTGTTTAAGACTGCGGCTTCTTTGTTTATATTTGGGCTGATTGAAGGATGTTCGTTTAAGTCATTTGTTATTTGTGTGAATAAGGGCCAGTTGGCGTATTTTATTTTAAAATAGGAGCGAGCGTAGTTAATTTTGTTGGGTTGTGAGAATAGGGTAATGACAATTGGGAAATGATCGCTTCCATTAAGGTCATCGATTGTTTTCCAAGTGGGGTATGGGGTGAGTTGGGAGGAGCAGAGGGATAAGTCTATGTGTGTGAGTGTATTGTGTGTAGAGAAGTGGGTAGGGGAGCCGTCGTTAAGGATATTGAGGTTTGTGTTTTGGATATATTTCGATAAAATTCTGCCTTTTTTATTATCTTGAGGAGATCCCCAGCTTTGGTGCCAGCTGTTGAAGTCCCCTAGGATAATTTAGTTTGTGTTATGTCTCTAAAAGTTGTTGTATAGACACTTAAGTGAGAAGGTCTTATTGGGGGGTATGTATAATGTAGGTATGTTAATCTTTTTATTTGATGTAATTTCTATTTCTATGGTTTCGAACAAGATAGGTTGTATGGGGTTGGGAAGAGAAGCAAAATTATGAATGACCAAATGGGAAGAGAAGCAGAATTATGAATGACCAAAATGTACAGAGACAAGGCTCTAGACACCTTTGTACGAGGATTACAGGGCGACTTGCCTAGACTACTGGGAATTAAAGAACCAGTAGACTTACCCTCAGCATTGCACCTTTGCCTCAAGTTAGAAAACCAGAACTTTAGGGAAAGACATGCAACAAACATAGACAGATAAGACAAAGCCTTCACCTTTCGTATGAGTAATTTTTCCATATAAATCATTTTTATTAACTTTGGGGCAATTTGGCGATTAAACATTAACCGATCTGCTAAAATATTTTTGTATTGGGCCCAAGTAGAAATGAATTCGGCCAGGCAGTTTGGAAAACAAAAACAAATTATATTACAAGGGCGAGTCTAATGCTTATGTATATGATAAGAAGCGAAGAGACAAGATAAACGATTATAATATGAAGTATGTACGCCATTTATTATATTTGTTTATTAGAGTAAAGAGTATTTACCATTTAGATACTTTTTACATTTTTCTCCCAATGTCATTTGTCAAACAAATAAAACTAATTAGGGTTTCAACAACTCACTTGCATGTTCGTTATTCTGTTGTAGCAGGTGCATATAAGTTAACAACAAAAATGTTTCAATTTAGAATATTGAACTCCAGTACGCAAGTTACAATCTGCAAGCTCAATGTCTGCATATTTTCCTGCACGCGCCGAGCTACCAAGCAGAATTCTAAGAATCTGTTTGGCAACCGTTTCCGCTCCCACCAATGCATGTGATTCCAAGAAGACTACAGCATTTTGACCAACATAACATCAGCCGATGTCGTGACTTATTGGAAACAGCGAAGCCGACGTCGATCCTCTGCCACCAAGGGCAGCGCAACTCACAGCCAAGACTCACAGGTTGTTAGGGACAGCTTAGGGTAATTTAGTTGCAAATTGGATTTAGACAAATAAAGTCGTTGTTCTTAATTGAACTAAAAAATCGTTTTATTTTTTACTTTGCACCTTACAAGTAATTAACTGGCGCCCGAGCAGGGACCGGTACGCGTACGATACAGCAAAACGTCTCGTAAGTTCGTGGCTAGCAATTACATTTGCTGCAACCAGTCTAAACGCGAGTGATAGTGAAAATGCAACTCCGAAGAACTAACATTTTTCCATCGTTCAAATCGACTCCGGCAAATTGAACTTAACTTGTTCATTTGCCCATCGGTGGACTCCAAGGACTGAAGGCAGGGCCACAGACCACCCCTTAACCCTGTACGCATCGCAGGATCCCTAGTAGTTGTGGGAAAAAAAGGATGAAATCCGGATCGTCGGAGGAAGGAGCCACATCATCGAAACTATCTATAGTACTGTAAGATTACCGATATAAAAACTAACAAAAACTAAAAGAAGAAATACAAATAGACTTAAGTAAACAACTATAAAAAACCGTAAAACGATAAATCAAACAAAAAAATCACAAAAGTGATATAACTTATTCCAACTTTACGATTCCCAAGGGACCCTCTAAAGTAAAAGGAAAAAACCAGCCTCTGGTTATAAAACTTATAAAAAGTTAAACACACACACATACGCAAACAACGAATTATATTTAAGAAAACACAACATCTTACTAATCCACGTCAAAAACAATAAAAAGAAATAACCTCCATCATTTGCTCCCTTGACTCATCTAAGACTCGACCCATTCTTAACTCTGATTCACCCACCTAGTGTTTTATGGCTAACCTGAACAACCTAATCAGGCCCTCGATACTTAGTGCAGAAGCTTGTAGACAACGCCTTAGACGACAAGAAGAACAAGAACTTAATAGAAGTATGGTTGAAAATATAGATAGAGCTGCATTAGCAGCAACAGTGAGCGAAATCCAACAACAGCACAACAATTGCCAGGTTTGTTGAGACGTCTCAATTCTTCAGAAGAAACAAACGTAACAGATCAGGTAATTGCTCCAGAATATGCAGGGAACTTAGGAGACTTAGATAGAGTGCCGGATATAGCGAAAACTATCCGAGACTTTTCAGGAGATCCTTCAGAGTTCAGCTCTTGGAAAAAGGGAGTAGATCGTACCTTAGAAGCGTGCAGTGCTTACCAGGGTACCCCAAAATACTATGGTATCTTACATACCATACGTAATAAGATCGTAGGACACGCTGACATGGCACTAGAGTCCTACAATACTCCATTGGTCCGCGATCACGAGAAAGCTAAAATCGCTAAGCAAATCAGAAGTTTTCACCTATATATAACGAAAAATCTGGCTAAAGGTAACCGTACAATTGAAGCATTTAAAAAAAACATTCCAGTTAGCTTTCCTCCACGATGATGGTTATCTTGGACAAAAACAACAACAAAATCGCTTCAAACTGTCTAATGGGACGACCTGGATTCTCTTACAGTGATGCAGGATCACGGCTCAAAAGAAAAGTAGCAACGGATCTGGCTAATATTGAAGAAAATAATACAAGTATTATTGTCCATGCAGCATCAATTTTAGCCAAAAAGGAAAAAATGGGCGATACTGCTTTTGTATTAAAGCAAATCATTTCAACTTCAACTGCGTCCACTGAAATAAGAAAGAAATTGATATTCTCAGACCCAGTACCGCTCACACCAATTCAGGCTCTTGCATTTTTGATTGACAGCTCTCTAAGCAAAGCCCTATATAACTACATGAGAGCTTTGAACAAAACACAATTTAGCAACATTTATCCATCGTATAATAAAGTCAGAGAAGCTAAATTAGCGTGTAGACCTGCGGGAGTTCATGTGACAGAGACCTTTGCCCAAGTATCTCTCCAAAATTTGCTGAATCATACGCCCAGTCGAATTATTCTTATGCAAGAGGAGGTTTTTAGGAGGCATGAAAACATAACTGGTGTCAAACTGGTCGGAAGCTATGGATTTGAGGGTACTACCGGGCAGAGTATGTACAAGCAGAGATTCCTAGAAGATGAATCCCATTTCACTGACGACTCAATGTTCGTTACCAGCCACATTCCATTAAAATTAACAGATGATTTTGAGACACCGTTATGGATAAATAAAAGCCCCCAATCAGTAAGATTTTGCAGACCCCTAAAGATTGAGTTCGCTAAAGAAAGCAAGGAACTTATTTTGGCGAAAAAGTCGAATTTAGAGTCACAAATACGAAACCTCACAGATTTTACTTACAATTTTTCAATCGACAGAAAAATAGTTGTCACTTTTTCCCTCCATCTCACATTAATAGACCGATCGGTGTTGAATATAAAAACTGGAACGAAATCTTGCCAGGTGTGTCCTATCTGTGGAGCCAGGCCAAAGGATTTTATGAAAGCCACCGAAATATCAAACTTTAAGGCTAAAATTGTAAATCTAAATTATGGCATCAGTCCTCTGCACGCATGGATCAGATTTTTCGAGTTTGTACTTCTCATAAAAACTTCAATTGGAAAAGTGGCAAACAAGGGATAATGAAGAAAGAGACATGATAACATGCCGTAAACAAGAGTTACAACAATTATTTTTGAATCAGATGGGATTACATGTCGATAAGCCAAAACAAAACGGAAGTGGAAATATAAATGACGGAAACACCGCAAGAAAAGCATTTAAAAGCACAAGGCAACTTTCATCAATATTAGGATTAAATTATGATATTTTGCACAGGTTTTATATTATTTTAGTTGCTATATCTTGTGAATTTCGTATAAATATTTCTAAATTCAAACAATTCTGCCAACGAACTGTATCAATGTAAATGGATCACTATAAATGGTATCCGATGTCAGCAACTGTCCACAAAGTTTTGATTCACGGTCCGCAGATAAGAGCATTCACGGTTTTACCTATCGGCTGCTTTGGAGAGAACGCATCTGAAGCTCGTAATAAATTATACAAGCGTGATAGAAGGTCATATTCGAGACAAAGTTCTCGTGTTAACAATTTAACGGACATATGGTATTTAACCGATCCATGGATTCATCGGATCCTTTACTTTCAAGCCTAAATATAAACAAAAGATGGTCTCAAAATAAAAAAAATCGCTTTGCCGAAAGAAGTCATCAATCTTTTAGATGCACCAAATGTAGAACATATTTATAATGAACATTTTTCGGGAAGCGATGATAGCGACTCGGATTCGGATCACGATGATCCATTTTCTATGCATTTGGACGTAGAAAATTTTGATTAATATAATGGTATAATTACATGTATATTAAATAGATACATAAGAAAAATTCAGCTTAAATTTATTATATTAATTAATAAAAAGAAATAATCATGCCAAATCAACTCCTTAACATTATATCATAATATTGGCGGTATGGGTGGGCGTGTTCCGATTTACTTGAAATTTCACGCACGTATTTTAAATGCCAAATGCACCAATTTTACAAAAATTCAGCTCTCTTGCTTTATTATTAAACTTTATGCCAAAAAAAGGGAATCTGGCCCAGTGTGCAATCTGCAAGCTCAGCGTCTGCATAATTTCCTGCACGCGCCGAGCTACCAAGCAGAATTCTAAAAATCTGTTTGGCAACCGTTTCCGCTCCCACCAATGCATGTGATTCTAAGAAGACTGCAGCATTTTGACCAACATAACATCAGCCGATGACGTGACCTATTGGAAACAGCGAAGCCGACGTCGACCCTCTGCCACCAAGGGCAGCGCAACTCACAGCCAAGACTCACAGCTTGTTTGAACAGCTTAGGGTAATTTAGTTGCAAATTGGATTTAGACAAATAAAGTTGTTGTTCTTACTTTGTTGGTAATTGAACTGAAAAATCGTTTTATTTTTTACTTTGCACATTGCAAGTAATTAACTTATATGCGTTACAATGTCTCCAGTTAACGGTGTGATTTATTGTATATGGCATATATAATTAATGTGTTACGCTGTTTGTTTTTACTGTAGTTTTAATTTTGGGTTCCTTTTTATACCCTTCGACCATTGAAAATGGTCAAAAAAGGGTATACAGAAGGAGGCATGGGAGACCCCACAAAGTACATATATTCTTGCTCAGGATCACCAGCCAAGTCGATTAAGCCATGTCTGTCTGTCTGTGCGGATGTCTGGATGTCCAGATGAACACACAGATCTCAGCTATTATAAAAGCTAGAGACACCAAATTTGGCATGAAGGTTTTTGTTGATCCGGGACAGGTGAAGTTTATTTCAAATATTGGGTGCCACGCCCCCCCGCTCACGCAAATCAATAATTTCATCTTTTAAGCTGATTTTCAAGCGACATATAAAAGATACAACATTCTGAGTAAGACTATACTTAGCTAATTATAATACCAACATAATGTCAAAATTCCAATCCGATCGGACAACAAACACAGAAGTTATTAAACAAAAACCTTGTTCGCTTTGATTTTGTATACAGACCAACAAGCTGTGACTTAATTGCAATGCTCATGTAGGAAAGAAAAGGAAAGAGAATGCCAGCGCGTAGCGCCATCTGTTGTTCTTCTCTTCTTTTCTATGCACACGCATTCAAACGCACACACACATAAACATACATTTGTGGTTGACCAATGAAATGATACACGCATATATATTCATACACAGACGCATATAAATGCTTACGTTACGATATTTCTATTAAGTAGAAGTATTGTACAACTATTGACTCTTTACGTTTCAAAAAGGTCGAAGGGTATCCCACTGTCGCGTGCCGCTCGACTGTTGCTCTTGTTTTTATTTTATTCAATCCGCTTTTAGCTGGGTTTACTTATTCCAGCGATTTTTCAACTTCTTGATCCCTTCCAAAAAGTAATTTTCCGAAAGGTCTGCGAAAAACGATGGTTTCCTCGCGTGAACTGAATTTTTTTATTGACGAGCCGTTTTTTGAGGTTTGGGAACAGATTATAACCCGAGGGAGCCCAATCGGGCGAATACGGTGGTTGTGGAATCAATTGGAACCGGACGTCATTGATTTAACACTCGTTTTTGAAGCGCTCTCGCATTCGTTTTTTTGGCATGCGCGGCACCCTGCTGCAAAAGGCATATAAAGGGTTTAAAAATATTCCCGACAGATGGAACTAGTGCTTCGTTCTTACTTGACTTCTGTTCTGCCTCAGCTGCCATTTGTTTTCATTCTAAAAGTCCGAAAAGGTTTTGAAAATCAGCACAGACCCAATAGTGTTCCTTGCTCTTAACCAAATAAAAGTATCCTAAAAAGAAAACATAATTGAATAATTTAGAACCAACCAGTCGAACGCTACAGTCAGGTGCTGACTGTAGAAGGCCATGGATTATCATGGCATACCCGTGTATAATTTATTTTCCCTTATTCATAATGAACATTTTGGTTTATTTGAATTATTATTATGCATTTAAAAATATAAATTTTATATTCTTATTATTTAATTCGAACGACACGAACAAATTCAATTGACACACAGAAGAAGAAGAACACATAAACAATGCAAAGACGAATAGACAAGAAGTATAAGCATTAGATAGAGCGAGAGGGCAATTAGTTGGTGTATGCATTTTTCCGTAATAGCAAACAGGCGTGGCGGCATCGGAAGTTATTTATTTATTTATTTATTTAATGTCGACTAATTGCAGTCGACTAAAAAGAATTATGTATAGAAATTAAAAATATAAAATTAATTAATTTTAATTTGTTTAAGACTAAAATAAAATATAAGAATTAAAATATAAAATTAAGAATTAAAAATTTAAACTTTAAGCTTTAAACTTTAAACTTTAAGCTGGGATAGTAAAAATAAAAAATAAAGAAACCGATCCAACATTTGTTGCAAGAGATTGGGGAAAACCCAGTAAAACCCAATCAGATCGGTAGGTTAGTGTTAATTGTTAGGATGAAGTGTTAAATAATTTAGAATTGACAGTTTGATAGAATTAAGAGAGGACTCGGGGTTGAAAACACTAAACAGTCTATTGTAATCAGCACAGAGAACTCGAAAAGGATCATGCAAACTATAATTATTAAAACAAAGGTTCAAAGAAAGTGGGACAAAATTACGAGTAACTCTAGAAGGAATGCAAAAGCTTATTTGGTTAAGCAGAGTAGGGGAGTCTATATCATGCTTGATTAGTTTACAGAGAAATGTAACACCTAGCATAATACGTCGGTTAGTAAGAGAAGGTAGGGTAATTAGAAGAAGTCTACTAGAGTAAGGTAGTAAGTCTACACCTGATTCCCAGTTAAAACTACGTAAGGCGAAGAGTAGAAATTGCTTTTGAACAGACTCAATTCTATCTTGGTGAATCTGGTATTGCGGCGACCACACGCAAGAAGCATACTCAAGAATTGGACGAATAAGAGAAGTGTAAAGTAATTTAGTTGTATAAGGATCTTTGAATTCTTTGGCCCATCTTTTGATGAAACCAAGTACTCGTAAAGCCTTATTTACAGTTTGTGAAATGTGACGATCAAATTTCAGTTTATGATCAAAGAGAATACCTAGATCGTTTACCTCGGTTATTCTTGAAAGCGGGGTTAAATCAAGTGTATAGTTGGTGACGTGATAGCTACCTCTGTAAAATGACATAACTTTGCACTTCAAACAGTTAAGATGGAGCAGATTATGCCTGCACCAAGCTAACATCAAGTCAAGATCTGTTAGAAGGAAGTTTCGTACAGGATCACTGCACGTCAAACAGAGTTTCACGTCATCAGCATCCATAAGGATATCAGAGTGCAATAGTATTGAAGGAAGATCATTAATAAAGAGGTTAAAAAGCAAAGCAAAGGTGGAAGATGGCTGCCCTGAGGAACACCAGAAGTTACTAGGATTGGCTTTGATAAACAGTTTTTAAAAAGAACTCGTTGAGACCTGTTAGTTAAACAATCGGATATCCACAAAAGCAGCTTTTATGGGAAACCAATCAAATTTAACTTGTGAATCAAAAGATTATGATTTACGGAATCAAATGCTTTGCTGAAGTCAGTATAGACAACATCAGTTTGCATTTTCTTCCGAAATCCTAAAGAAACGCGGGATGAAAATTCTAAAAGATTAGAAGCTGTAGATCTTGCCTTCACAAACCCATGTTGATGGGGCGAAATTATTGATTTACACATAAAAGTTAATTGAGCCGTAAAATTTTTTTCAAAAATCTTAGGTATAGCGGACAATTTAGATATACACCTATAGTTCTTCACATCATGGTTTGATCCACTTTTGTGAAGAGGAATGGAAAAAGAGTTTTTCCAAATAGGTGGAAAATGACTATTAGATAGTGACAAGTCAAGCAGCTTAAAGATTGGCTTAAGAAGGGAATCAGCACAAAATCTTAGCACACATCCAGGAACACCATCCGGGCCAGGAGAGAAAACAGGCTTCACAGATTTTAGATCGTTAAGTAAAGAAGTTTTGTTAATAGTAGGACAGAAAAGGGTGTTAAAATTATTAATAGGGTAAGGATATGGATGAGCGGAAGATGTATAAAGTTTATTTGAGTAGGTAGATTGAAAAAAGTCTGCAAACAAATCGGCAGCGGCCTGATCACTGCTTGCTTCATTTTTTCCGAAAAATAAAGACGAAGGGAAACTATTAGATTTACGTTTAAGATTGACGAAGTTGTAAAACTGCTTAGGGTCCTGAGCGAACTGCAAACGACAACGTCTCAAATACTCGTTGTAACGACTTGCATTCAGAGCAATAAAGCTTGCTCTGGCAGCAATATATCGTGAAAAATCGAAAGGTTCACCAGTAAGTTTAAATTTCTTAAAATAACGTGATTTCAAATTTTTTAATCTTATGAGTTCACGAGAGAACCAAGGTGGCCTGTTGGACTTTACGGGAAAAGCAAGAGGAACACATTGATCGAAAAATGAATTCATGGAAGAATAAAAAAATGAGATGCAAGTGCTTAAATCAGAACATGAGTAAAAGAAAGACCAATCATGTTCCAAAATCAAAAAATTAAGTTTTTCAAAATCGGTCTTACGGAAACAACGCGACTTTACTTTACTTGGAGCAGTTGCAGTTTGCACAGGAGTAGGCAGAGTTAGAACTAGGTCAAACGTAGGATGATAGGGATCTTCAGGATGAACTAAAGGATTAATTCTAGAGATAGTATTATGTCGTAAGTCAGACGAAAATACTAAATCCAGAATTCTACCACTACAATTAGGAACATTATTAAGTTGGTATAAAGAAAGTTCAGAAAGGGCATTTAAAAAAGAATTGTATACAGAGGGCACCAGAGTACCCGATTGAAATGACCAACCAACTTCTGGTAAATTAAAATCACCAAAAACTAGTAGATAATCTCTATCAGATAGTTTGGATGCAACGGATTGGATAGATGAGAGATGGTTCAAGTAGACGGAAATGTCAGATGAAGGGGGAATATAAGAACAGGTAATATAAATTGAAATTTGATTCAGTTTCACCTTTACACATACAAATTCCAAAAGAGAACTATGGTCTATTGAAACAAATTCAGAAGAAATGTCTGACTTTACAGCTATTAGAACACCGCCTCCAGTTCGTGATAAACGATCACATCTGAAAGAGGTGTACTTATCGGGAAAGATTGAGCAATTTTCTACTTCAGGTTTCAACCAAGTTTCAGTAAATATTAGTAAGTGATAATCAAAGGATAGACAATCGATATACAATTTAGAAAGCTTAGTGTTAGGGCCTCTAACGTTTTGGTAGGCAAGAAAAAGAAAGGTTAAATCTACTGGTTTTTTGATGTCCCACTAGAAGAGGAAGAAGGAGCTGCTGTAGGGAGTGATACCGCCGTACGACTCTTTTGTTTAGGAGAGTACTCCTTTACAATTAAGTCTGGCGGCCAGAAGGTTCCGCTACAAACGGATTGAAAATTATCAGCAGGGATACTTATTTTAAAAGACGCGATATCTCGCGAATAATTAAATTTAAATTTCTCTACGACAACATTTGTTACTGATATTTTTGATTGAATATATGTTTTTACATCTTCAATCGAAGTATCAGGTGCAAGTCGAGAAACGAAAACCAGTTTCTTTGGTTTCACAACAACAAGTGCTTTTGTGTTGGGAACAGTTTTTGGCGCCTTATTAGGCACAGGCGAAGGAGAGGTGACAACCAGGGTTGGTGGATCACGTAAGTTAGCCGGGGTGGTTGGGGAGGTTGGACGAACGGTTGGAGGTGCCGGAAGATTGTCGCTCCGTATTCTAGGCGAAGTTATGCCAGAAGAAGTCGACGGCGAGTAATTAATAGGCTCATCAAAGTCAAAGGACTTAAATTTAGCTTCTACATCAATAAATTCTGATTGTAGCTTGGAAAAGGCCAAGTGCAGCTTATAGAACTCCAATTTGGTTTGCCTAAGAATATTACTCAGTTTGAGTTCCTTACCCCGACAGGCTTCGCAAGACCAATGAAGGCCAGACTTGCTGTTTATGTTGTCCTTAATGCGGACGGTTAGGCCAGCGCATTTGACATGAAAGACCTTGTCGCATAACCAGCAAGAGACAAAGTCCGGCTTTGAATCGGCCGAACACTTATGTGTGATTGCACAACAGGCCTCCATTTCAAGCAAAATTAATATGCCTCAACGAGAGTAGGGAACACCAAAACAAAAAATTTTATCTACAGAGACAAATTGAAAGCAACAAGCAAAAACAAAACGCAAAGAAGCTAGGAAATAACAGTTACAGAGAGCAGCTGATTACAAAAGGAGAGCTGAACAAGTGAACACTAACACAAACGCAGTTCAATCGGAGAGCCGACTAAGCCGTGAGAGTAAGAGAGCGTAAATGAGTAAGCTCAAAGCGAGAGAAGAAAAAATAAACAACAACTACAGCTGTTACGTTGACACAAAGCAGCGCACTATGAGAGCGATGCAGACGTGAGAGAGCGAAAGAGCGTAGGAGTGTGAAAATTAAAGAAAAACAAAAACAAATAACAAGACGCTGAAAGACGCGCCAGCGAAAGTAAATGCACAGAATTCAATTTAAAATTACTAATTACTAATAACACCAACGATCACTATGTTAATATTGTATGCACAAAGTTACCATTGACTAATTAGCACCGATTTTAAATTCACAAAACTATTTAATTAGTGAGTTAAGGCAAAAATAGAATGAAAATTTCAAGAGCAAAAGCCAAACACGACCGATCACCAAGAGAGTTACTTAATTTTAACTTAGTATATTTAAAATAGATTATTTATACAAAAAGAATCAATAAATATTTTTGCTAAAAATGCAGCCCTGTCCTTTTAATCGACTTTCAAAGTCAGGTGATTAGTCAGCTGACTTCTGTGATAAAATTTGGTGGGATAGTTTTGCAAACTTGGTGGGATTGGCAATTTTACAAAGTTTAACAAAAAAAACATTTCAAAATATGGATTTTGATAACCAAGGTATGTAGATTTAATAAAGTAAAAACATTTTGTGTTTAAATTAGTAGTTTGTTATTTATGTGTATTATTGTGTACTGTAGATGAAATCAAACAAAATTGCTTGTGTTCTGTGAAGTAGAACTAGCTCTGCGCGTGGGTGCGCGTCATGTAATGTATGTCAAAATAAACTAGAGAATGTATATTAAAAGTATTTTATAATTTGGCCCTGCGACTCTGCTGGATGCTTGGATCGACAACGGTCGCAACTATTCCGCCCTTGCTGACTGGATATTCGGCCAAATTAGTAAAAGTGTGCTGAGCGAAGAGAAAAAAGGGGAAATTTTGTCAAAAACAAAAAGATTTGTGCTTCATGCTAAAAGATATCTCGAAAAGTGCGGTCGAAATATGATGAAATCAAGAATCCAAGGATCACATTCTTAAAGAAAAGAAAGATTTGGATACACAAGTAAAAAACTTGGCTTCTTATTTGGTGACAATTTTAAATGAAAGAAGGATCTCCATCTCATTCTAACTTTACATGACCCTTATAGATGGGAAAGTTTTGAATGTTTTAACGGGCACGAAATCATGCCAATTATGTTCCATCTGTGGTGCAGGTCCAAAACAGTTTATGAAAAACACATAAATTCATTCATGCCGAAATCTGGACATCTATGTTATGGATTAAGTCCACTTCATGCTTAAAATTTCGTATAGAAAGGGGTTTAAAAAATGGCAAGCAAGAAGTGAAAGTGAAAAACAAGAGATAAAAATTAAAAAAAAATACATACAAAATAGAATGTGGCAAGAAATGGGATTGCATGTAGATAAGCCAATTCCAAATGGCGGTAACTCAAACGATGGCAATACTGCGCGAAGTCGACTTGGAATTACTTCGGAATCTGCATAATATTCTTATTGCTATTAACTGCGAATTTGCAATAGATGCTGAACAATTTCAGAAACTTTCTGATAATACAATTAGATTATACATGTTGCATTATCCATGGTATCCAATGTCGCCAACGCTACATAAGATTCTGGTACATGGATCACAGATTATAGCTGCATCAGTGGGGCAAGTGGGTTGTCTGGGCTAAAATGCGTCAGAAGCGCGAAACAAATTTTACTAGCGCGACAGACGCATACACGCTAGACACAATTCCCAGGCAAACAATATGTTAGATGTGTTCCAAAGATCTATAGACTCATCAGATCCAAAAAAAAACGAACGCTTCCACGTGAAGTAATTGACCTTTTAGAAGCACCCCATAATGTTACTTCAAATAATGTGCAATCGTCATCTAATGACTACAGTTCTGATGATGACTCGGAATCAGACGATATAAATCCATTTTCATTTGATTTGCCTACAGAAGAAAATTAAATAAAAGTATGTCTTTGTATATTTTCAAGAAAACATCATTATAATGAATTAATCTAACCTTGTTATTAAGAATGAATTTAATTATAATAAACATTTTTCACATCATTAAAAAAATACGTATTTGCAAAATCGGCATATATTGGCGGTCGGCGTGGTCCAACTAACTTAAAATTTTGTTTACATATTTCAGCTCGATATCTTTAATATTAGACTTTATGCCACTTTTTTCGGAATTTAGCCCAATGTGGATCGGCGAAGTTGCATTCAGATCCAATTCTGAAACCTTTCTATTCAAATTAAAAGTTTTGTAAAATGCTGTGTGCCCGACACTAGAATTGATCTTCGGTATGCTTGCGTATATGAGGTCTTAATATGCGCATAAGCATACGGTCAAATTGAGTTTAATTCGGATCATATCTCACTTATATTTGGTCCGATTTAATTGAAATTTTTAGAAATCACCCGTGGCAAAGTATTTGTCAAGTGAGATGTACAACTTTGGTTGTTGAGTGTATATTGTGGATTTTAAATAGTTATTATTGATTTACAGAGGCGGAAAGGGGCGTGGCCCGTTTACAAAAAAACTTTGAACAACTGCAACATACACGGATGTTGTCACAAAATTTAAAGAAGCTCTTTTAGTTTCTGAGATTAAAGTGTTCATACAGACAGACGGACAGACAGACATGGCTCAATCGACTCGGCTGTTAATATTGATACAGAATATATATTGTTTATGGGGTCGGAGATGCCTCCTTCTGCCTGTTACGCACATTTCCGTACCGACAAACAAAATAGACCATGATTTATTTTAAAATCCATGGCCTAAAAATGTTATAGAGGGTATTCGGTAAGAGTCTACCCGAAATCAAACGTGGACAAGCAAAAAAATTTATTCTCTACAGCTTATAATCCGATCCCGATATCCTAACAGATTCATAAAGCCGATTAAACAAAGAAATAGGTTTGGAAAGAAGAAGAAGTAGGAAGTTGCATCAAATATTGTGACCGTGACGTTGGGTGCTAAAAAAATAATTATAAGGTATAAGATTAAGATTATAAGACTATTACGAACCACGAGTAATGACTGATGAGTTGTTGGAGAGTCCTTACCTGAGACCGCACGCCTTGGTATCCAGCATTAGTTCGTCAGCAAATTTTCAATCTTCTCACTTTTAAAAAAAAAATGGTCAAAAAAGGTATTCTAACTTTGTGCAATTGTTTGTAGCTGGCAGAAGTATACTCGTTTTTATTCTTGCTCAGGATCCCTTGCCAAGTCGATTGAGCTATGTCTGTCTGTCTTGATGCACACATTATAAAAGCTGGAGCTACCACATTTGGCTTTAAGATTCTTGTATACTTTAAGCTGGTCAAGTTTATTTCGAATTTTAGATAGAAAATTATAAATAATTATTGTATAATTTGTCCTCTCTATTGCATAAGTTTGAAATCAAATAAACCAACAACTAATTTATGAACATATATTGAAATTGAATTAAACAAATTGGGTAGGGGATAAGGCACAGTCGGGCGCGCTCGGTCTTAGCTTTCTTACTAGTCCGTCACGTAATTTAGTTTTCTCTTAAATCGTTTAATCCATGTATCTAAGTTAGCAAATTTCGCTTACAACTCTATTATCGCTGGCATTCATGCAGGGCAGTGAGGACTTGTCTGACCACGCCCACCAACAGTTGTTGCTGACAATGCGGCCGCACATTTTCAGATGTAATAAAATTTATGGCCATTCGGCTGCAACGAATAAAACAGTTCACAGTTTTCGGGCCGACTTGCTTGGTAACAGCTGTCCGTGTTGTTTTATGCTGCGCAATCTATTCAATAAATTTCGAGTCGTTGCAAAGTGGGCAGAGAGAGTTTGTCATTAAATTAACGCTAATTTGTTTAGTGGCGTCTTGGGAGACATTGTGAGCGGCAAAAGTGTCAACAAGACCGGCACCGAAGTCTGTCGAAAGCCCAATGTGGCGCCCTTAATTTGGCAAAGCGTACAGCGTGATTTATGCACTTCGCTAGAGTGTCGCATACTGATTCAAATCGAAATTAGATGAAGATATTATATTGAAATTCAAACGAGCAGTAAAGTACTTAAAATCCATTACGCAGTCCGCCTTGCTAGCTCTAGAACTTAAAGTTACGACCGTCTGATTATCTAATAGCCACCTCATGTGGCCAGATGCACACATTCGCAGACACGCCTACGAAAGAAATATTGTTGCTGATCGGCCAGGAAATGATTCAATGAATATATTTTACAAATCTTATACAGTGTCATTGTTCGCAGCTTATTTCAACCAGCGTCTATTCGAAAGTTTGAAAGCCTAACCTAAATATAAAATGGGATACCCTTCGACATACATACATAATTCCTGATTATCTCTAGCTTATACAATAGCTGAGATTTGTGTGTTTACACAGACAGACAGACAGTCAGTAGCTCCAATATGGAAGTATGGCTGCCAGATTTGGGGCTTGGCTTGCGACAGTCAAATTCGTCGCATTCAGGTTGCCCAAAATAAAATCGTCAGGATGATTACCGGTTGCGAATGGTACGTTCGGAACACAACCTTGCACAAAGACCTCAAGCTAGCCACTGTCTTTGAGGCAATAAACATGCACTCCAGCCGGTACCACGTCAGGCTTGAGCGCCACAGAAATCGCCTAGCCAAGGCACTGTTAAGAGCTCGCCCACCAAGAAGGCTCCACAGGAGACAGCCGAAGGACCTCATCCTACGGTCCCCCTTGACGAGAACCAGGAGATGAAGATGATCTCATAATTGTTATTTTGTAAATTGTTATTTTTGTGCGCGCCTGCAAGGGCTGAATTATTCTCAGCTACCCCGTATGCCTTAATAAAGTTAAAAAAGAAAAGAAAAAAAAAAACAAATAATTCAGACTTCCACCTAAAAGTATGCACAAGTATTCGACAACACTTTGGTTTCAGTTTAAGTAGTGGACTGCAACAACTTAAAATAGTAGTAGATAAAGCCTTAAAAATATCCGAAAGATAAATATAAAAAAAAAAACCTAAAGGAAATAAAACGCTTGCTCCTGAATTTTGTTGGTGAAATCACAAAAAGGAGTATGATTTTTAGATATTTTTTTTGGTATCGATAAAGCTTGTTCCATTGCCAACATAACAAGGGTGAAACACGATTAAGTAAAATTGCCGCGTCATTTTTGGCTTGGGGGGAAAGGCGCCAAAAAGGTTTCCTGGTCAGGGTCTAGCCTGAGCTCTGCTTATTAGCCAGTCGATTCTGATACCAGACAGAACCTTCGAAAAGGGTACGAGCGAGTAAGGCAAATTTTAATTAAAATTACTACCATCCATATACATATTAGGTAATTATATTTATATTTTCGATTGGAAATCGACCTCAAGAAAAGCGAAGATTTTCTTATTTTTCCCCTTTCCTTTTCTTTTATAGCCAGCGCAAGTTTGCAACGTTTGCATGCAAACAGCTGATCTATATTCTAATTTGCCATTGCACCGCTCTCCACTTCAAGCAATATTTCAGTTGTTTCGAGAGACGCGGAGCGGGCAGAAGCCCAGCTGGCCCGGGCTAAGATACCTACGTCGAAATATCTAAAACCTTTTTTTATGCGTGATACCAGTGGACGGAAAATACATTAAAATTGAAGAGTCCCAGTGCTTGAGATAAAAAAAGGATTGACCAAAGAAAATAAGTTTGAGCGCCAAAAGGGAGACGACTGAGCAGAATAAGCAACAAAAAAGCAAGCATATTGCTTATTGCAAAAGTCCAATTTGAGACGCTAGTCGAATGGCTTGATCAAGTTATGTCCCTAATATAAAATTATCGATCCATGTCTGTTTATTGTAATTAATTGAAAAAGTGCCGAACGAAAAATAGAAGTTAACATCTAATTATAAATAGTACACCTAAAATAAAAAAAGAGTGAGAATGAGGACAGAGCAATAATTATTATGAAGTTAAAAAGTGCAAGATATTAAACCTACAACACACCAATCATAAACTAAAACAAAAAAAAATAACAAATAATCAATCATAGCAATCAGATCGGCAATTAATAAATTATAACATGCAAATAACAGTGTAGAAAACACACGCCTACGCATTCCCCCCTTTCAGCCTCCACTCCGAAAGCGCTTTCGTCGATGGACAGTTAAAGTGGTAAGTGACAATGCATTCTTTTTTCTTATTCTGAAGATTAGTCATACGAATAGCGCGAGAGAGTGAGACTGCAAGCCTCTCTTCAGTCTTTTTGGTTATGCTGCGTTATGCGCGAACATAACGGACCTCTCCGCTTTGATCATTTTTTTTCTCTTTGTCTGCTTATTTGCCTGTGACTTTATGTTGACTGCTCATCTGCTAATTATGCGAAATATACCCTCATATTTCGGGAATTTCGGTATGAAATTAAACAATAAATGAAATAACCTACGTATAAAATTAAAATTATTACTTTTTATTAATACCCTAAGATCATATTATACACATGTATATATATTTCGCATATTATTATTCCTCAACGGCCTCATGCTCACACTTTTCTCCTTTTAATTCCTAAATGTGTTTGTTAGACATAGTGTTAGATAATAATTAATGAATGTTAAACAATAATATGAATTCTTGTTAGAGTTATTTGATAGGGTCATGCCTAAGGGAAGCAGGGTAGGGAATTAGATAGTCGACTCGATCTTTGGGACCATTTGTGGACATCACAACAACAGAGCGGACGACCCAACCCAGCACGCGAATTCAAGTAATATTTTTGTAAACACAGCCTGCATATACTTTCAGCATATTTAATAGTGTAACCCCCCCATATCTCCCAGAAGAAGCGTAGCCGGCTTTACCGCGTGCAGTGCCACAAAGTATCGACCATCCGCGGGTTAAGATATACATAGAGTTGATATATCTTTGTATTATGTTACAGAATCGAAAGAAGGGGTCTATCATTTTACATAAAACATGTTTGATTAATTTTACGTGTCCCTTAAGGTAGGTGTGTGTAAATATAAATGCAGGTGTCTATAACGAATAATAATGGGTTTCAATATGATATTGAATTTATTTGTGTAAAACTACACCTTCCCGGTTTTTTCTTATATATAACCTGCTCCTATATTCCGCCGTCATCGGAATCATCAGTCTATTCGCAGCATTTGTCTGCAATTAAGACTGTTTTTAACCTGTTATCAGACAGGGATCAGTTCATAGTCCTTGGGGACTTTGATATTCCTGACTGCAATTGGACACCTAGTCCTGAGGAATATTCTCTATTGCCTTCCCAGCAGCACGATCTTTTCGATGGACTGTTTGACATGTCATTGTCGCAGGTCAATCATGTTCTTAACTCCATGAAAAGATCGCTGGATCTATGATTCGTTTCTGATCCATCTAAGGTCATTCTAAATAGGGCTCAACCCCTCTCTGTACCTGAAGATCCTTACCATCCCACCCTCGAAGTCAATTTCGATTTGGGATATTATTCGTTGACTAATAGTATCACTAATAGTAAGCGTGTGCGCTGTTTCAGAAAAGCAGACTTTCTATTATTAAATAACCTTATTTCTACCTTTGACTGGTCTAATCTTCACCTGTGCACTGATATGGCAGCAGCCATAAAAATCTTTTATAGCACCATTAATTCATTTTTTGAAATATGTGTTCCGAGTTTCTATCCGACAGCCTCAAGTAAGCCCCCGTGGTTTACAAAAGAGCTGTCACGCCTAAAGAATTTAAAGAACGCCTTATTTAAAAAATATAAACTTAAACACTCTTCTTTAGTCTTTTCTCACTATTTAACTGCTCGGTCAAATTTCACCGTGCTTAACGCTAAGTGCTATAAAAATTATTTAAACCGTTGTAGGGCTCAGTTCTTTCAAAACCCCAAACAGTTTTATAATTTTGTTAACATGAAGCGTAAATCAGCGGCTTTTCCATGTAAATTGGAATTTGAAAATGCTATTGCAGACACGGATCAGGCCATGGCCGATATGTTTGCAAGGTTTTTTCAAACTACTTATTTACCTGCTACCCAAAATTCTCAGTCATATCCTTATAATATCCCAAGTTCGAATGGTATCTTCACTCCACTTTTGAATGAAAGTTCAATCGCTAGGGATCTTCACTTAGTTACACCACTTTACTCGCCAGGCCCCGACGGAATTCCCGCGTGCGTACTACGGTTCTGTGCTAATTCCCTGAGTAAGCCATTGCTAAAACTATTCTCGCTGTCCTTAGAAACTTCTTTTTTCCTTCCATTTGGAAGGAATCATTCATTATTCCCTTACTCAAAAAGGGCAGCAAGTCGGATGCAACTAACTATAGAGGCATCTCTAAGCTTTCGGCCATACCTAAATTCTTCGAGAATGTCTTAACCCCGCACTTGCAACACTTTTGTAGATCCATCATTTCCCCTTGCCAACACGGATTCATCAAACGTCGTTCCACTACGACAAATTTACTTGAGCTGACATCCTTTGTGGTACAGGGATTTCAGCAAAATCTTCAAACTGATGTCATTTATACTGATTTCAGTAAAGCTTTTGACTCAGTAAATCATTCCCTCCTTGCAGTAAAGCTTGAACTTCTTGGTTTCTCGCCTAAACTTCTTAGTTGGTTTGTTAGTTATCTGACTGACAGAACCCAAATGGTGTTTTTTAAAGATTGCCTTTCAAACCCACTTCATGCCACCTCTGGTGTTCCTCAGGGGAGCCATTTAGGTCCCCTTCTATTCACTCTTTTCATCAATGACCTTCCGCTTGTCATTCGATCTGCTCGCACTCTTATGTATGCAGATGATGTTAAGCTGTGTTTTCAATTTAAAGATGCCTTCTGTCACTCTTACTTACAAGCTGACCTAGATAGTTTTCAATCATGGTGCCGTGCAAATTTATTAATTCTGAATAGTTCTAAATGCAAGCTGATGACATTCTACCGAACCAGCCCTGAGTTGGTATCCTATACACTTTGTGGTTGTGCCTTAGAAAGAATTACCTTAGTTGACGATCTTGGTATCCGTCTAGACCGTAAACTTAAGTTTTCGGAACATATTTCTACTATGGTCAATAAGGCTATGGGAATGCTTGGCTTTATTAAGCGATGGTCTAAGGAGTTTGACGATCCTTATCTAACAAAGACCCTTTATACCTCACTTGTTCGTCCAATTTTGGAGTACGGATCATGCGTTTGGTGTCCTCAGTACTCGAATCACAGGGACCGCATTGAATCCGTGCAAAAGAACTTTTTAATTTTCGCCTTGCGAGGTCTGAACTGGGATGTAGATGTAAGACTTCCTCCTTATGCAAATAGACTTAGATTACTTAATTTACCCTCCTTAGCTAACCGTAGAACTATGCTTGGTGTAGTTTTTATGAATAACCTTATCCAAGGCGACGTTGAGAGTGTTGACCTGGTTAGCCAGTTAAACTTCGCTGTCCCATGTAGAATTACCCGTAACTTCTTACCACTAACTCTTCCTAATTGTAGATCGAACTATGCCCTGCATGAACCATTCAGGGTATTATGTTCTGATTGTAATAAGTACTCCTTCATATTAACAAATACAAACTCTGTACTCGCCCTGAAATTGAAACTTTTGTCCTACCTTGGTAGAAGTTAAATTTTCCTCGAAACGCCTGTCTATTTTTCTTAGCTTCTATTCTGCATGCTCGCGTTTATGACACTGCCCCTCGGTCGGTTGGGCGTGTCTTAACATATACTAACTTTTTACTAATACTATTAACTCTTCTGATCTGATTGGGTTTTTCTGGGCTTTCCCCAATTCTTTGCAACAAATGTTGGATCGGTTATATCTTTGTCTATCCCAGATTAAATTAAATTAAATAAAATAAATAATTAAATTAATTTAAAATTAAATTTAATAAATTTAAAATTATCTAAGATCTTTTAAAACTTTATGCTTAAATTTTTATATCCATTTTTCACATTATAAATTATTAATGTCTTGTTGTCAATTCAGTCGACAAAATTTTTTTGATTTTAAAAAAAAAAAAAAAAAAAAAAAAAAAAAAAATTTATTTATATATTTTTTTTTTAATTTTTTTAAAGTAAAAAAATTTTTAATTTAAGTGTATTATAAAAAAACAAGAAAAAAAGCGAAAGATCTTTCGGTTTGTAGATGTGTAATATTTATTTGAGGTGTTTATGTGTTTGTTGAGTTTATTTTTAAATTCACTTATAAAAACTTAAAGTTTTTGGGGGTTATACATTAACGTGCTTGTTGTTGATGGAAAAAAAATTTTAAGATATTATAATAAAAAAACAAAAAAACAAAAAAAAAAAAAAAAGAAAAAAAAAAAAAAAAAAAAAATTTTAAAACTTTATGAGGGGGCCGCGTTTTTAAAACAAAAACCATTTTTTTTGTGGGGGAAAAAAAAAAATATTAAAAAAAAGAAAACCCAATATAAAAAAAAAAAAACAAAAAAAACAAAAAAAAATAAAAAAAAAAAAAAAAAAAAACACCCCACCAAACCAAAACCAAAAAAAAAAAAAAAAAAAAAAAAAAAAAAAAAAAAAATTTTTATATCTAATTTTTTTTTTACTTATTAATACCGTCTTTTATAGCTTTTTTTCTCATTTAGATTTGTATTAATTTACCGTCTTGTTTTATACTTTTGGCACTCGTTTACTATTTGTATTTTTTTTGCCCTTGTGCTTTTTTTTTTTTTTATAGTTAGGCCTCTTTTTTCTTTTTTTATATTTTTTCCCCCCGTTTGAAATTTTAGGAAAAAAATAAAGTTTTTATTTTTTATTTAACAAAAAACAACCCCCCTCTGCTGGTGTACCCCCACAAAAAAAAAAAAAAGTTTTAGGGGAAAATTGGCACTTTTTTTTTTTATTTTAAAAAAAAAAAAATACACCCCCCCCCTGGGGGGGGAGAAAAAAAAAAAAAAAAAAAAAAAAAAAACCAAAAAATGCCACAAAAGAGAGAAGAAAAAATAATAAAATTAGAGTAGATCCTTAAAAGTATGCTATAAAAATTATTAAAACTTTGAAGTAGTTGGCTACACTAATGGACCCATAGGCCAGCTATGATTAGGAGAAAAATACCCAGATCTTCAAGGGTCTAGAATGAAGCAGAGCTGGGGATTAAGAAATTTGCAAGTCAGCATTAGTGAAAGAGTTGGCGCCGGAGAAAGTGGTGAAAGCGGGAAAAGAAAGTAGTGTGAAAGTTATTAAAATTTTCTGGAACTATCCTGAGGAAAACACTGGAGATTTCAATATTTCTTTGGGTAAATATTAATGGTGTAAAGAATGAGGAAAAAATGTATATAAATGGAAATACCTAAATAGATTTGGCAAATTTACTCCAATTGGGACCGGACAGAAAGCTGGACTTTGACCAAGGGCCCGTCACCAAGGAATATTACCCAGGTCGGGTTAGACGTCGTCCACCAAACCGGCAGATCGACGAGCTCGGCGGAAATCAACCTTTGTTAAATCATAGCCTATTAAGAAGCAAAATTTAAATAAGGAGCGTTTTCTAAAGCAGACTTCGCCACTCCGCTAAGACGGAGTAGCAATTTTCTCACACACCCTAAAAGGCAGCCGCAAACCCTAAAGTTAGCGTACAGCAAAAATTGCGATTTCGCGCTGAACGACCACACGGTCAATATAGCCCCATAAAGAAAACAAAATGTTTCTCTAAATAGTTAGCCCAATTCTCTACTAAATTAAATTTTCTGCCAATGCCTAAAATAAACCACAGTCAGATCCTTTAGAATGTTGAAATATAGAAAATTGACTGATGGCCACCTCGATGTTACCACATACTTTTGAGGGAAAAAATTAATAAAAATAGTAATAGAAACCAATATAGGAATGTTCTGTTAAATTAAGTTTTTGTTTATCTCTAGCACTAACTAAAATAATTCACCTATTTGTTATTATATACTATGTTCACTTTAGGTTATTAGTCTCTTTCCGATTACTGTTTGGTCTTTTTCCGAGAATGTCTAAACTGGAGATTTTTTTTTGTTGCTAGGTACTATATGTTGAATTTTTTTAAAACATTTTAAACAAACAGGTGCCGAGCAAGAGATCGATATTTCGCCGACGGAAACCGTAGTAAAATCCATTTTTTTATTACGTTTGAAATATGGTCCAAGCAACTATAAAAAAATAAAATATCAAGAACAAGTCACATCTCCTTTTGATAAACAGCCGAAAGTAGGCAATACAAATTTAAAATTTTGTCTAATAATAAAATTGCAGTTTTAAGCAACGCCTTTAAAACTGTGAAAACGAATGAGAAACAAAAGTGAACAAAGAGCATATTTTAATTACCAACTCAATTCTCTTTAAATGTTAGAAATAGGAATGATTAGTTTAACCACATTAATTTATAACATTACCTTTGAATAATTTAATTAAATTTATAATGTTTTAGAAATTTTAATCTTTTAAGGGGACGCCTGAACTAAAGTTCAATGCCATGGATTTTAAAAAAATCATGGTCTACTGTGTTTGTCTGAAGGAAGTGTACGGTACAGGCAAGAGGGAGAAATCCCCCCCCCTTTAACTTTATTACATATTCTGAATCAGTATCAACAGCCGAGTCGATTGAGCCATGTCTGTCTGTCCGTCTGTCCGTCTGTCTGTCTGTATGAACACCTGGATCTCAGAAACTATAAGAGCTAGAGTCTTCAAATTTTGTGACAACATACGTTTATATTCAGGTGTCTCAAAGTTTTTTTGAAATTTGGCCACGCCTCTTCCCGCCTCTGTAAATCAGTAATAACAATTTAATATACACAATATACACCCAACAACAAAAGTTGTGCATCTCACATGACAAATACATTGCCACGGGTGTTTTCTGAAAATTTCATTAAAATCGGACTAAAAATAAGTGAGATATGAGCCGAATGTATACTTATGCGTATATTAAGACCTAATTTACGCATCATACCGAAGTTCGAATCGTCGGACACACAGCATTTTACAAAACTTTTTATTTGCATGGAATGGTAACAGAATTAGCTCAGAATGCAACTTTGCCTATCGGATAACAGATGAGGCAATGGCTTAGTGGTTAGAGTGGCGGACAGCGGTCCTGCGTGCGTGAGTTCGAATCCCATGCGCGGCCGGCTGGTGCAACTTTTTATTTTAATTAATTTTTTTGGTTATATTTTTTTCTTATAAGCTTAAAGGAAAACTACAGTTATTTAATTAAATATCAATAAAAATAGTTTTCAAAAATTAAATCTCATGTTTTTTTGCAATATTTAAGACAATCAATAAGTTACGAATGTTAGAGCGGGCGACACCGATGCATGTCTGCATTTGCACATTTATGTTTCGGCGTTCCGCTGTAACACATTCGGCAAAGTTTATAAAAGTTTTCTACTTAATTAAATATGTTGCGTACCAAAAAAATTTAAAAACTACTGTTATGTTGTTGTTTAAATTATTCAATAGAAAAGAAAGAAAAAAAGGAAAACTCGTCACACATTGTTCGCGGCAGGAACCGAACCCGAGCACTGTCAACATCATTGGTCTTTGAATCAAGCACACACTCCACTAAGCTACTGTACAACTTCACATAAATTTATTGTCCTCTCGCTCTGACTAATGCTTATACTTTTTAGGCCATGGATTTTAAAAAATAATTATGGTCTACTGTGTTTGTCCGAACGCAAATGTGCGTAACAGGCAGAAGGGAGGCATCTCCGACCCCATAAACTATATATATTCTGAATCAGTATCAACAGCCGAGTCGATTGAGCCATGTGTGTTTGTCCGTCTGTCCGTCTGTCTGTCTGTATGAACACCTGGATCTCAGAAACTATAAGAGCTAGAGTCTTCAAATTTTGTGACAACATACGTTTATATTCAGGTGTCTCAAAGTTTTTGAAATTTGGCCACGCCTCTCCCCCGCCTCTGTAAATCAGTAATAACAGTTTAATATACACAATATACACACCACAGCAAAGTTGTACATCTCACATGAAAATACCTTTCCACGGGTGTTTCCTGAAAATTTCATTTCAATCGGACTAAAAATAAGTGAGATATGATACGAATTAAACTCAATTTGAACGTATACTTATGCGCATATTAAGACCTAACTTACGCATCATACCGAAGTTCGAATCTAGCTCGGACACCGAGCATAAAACAAAACATTTTATTTGCATAGAATGGTAACAGAATTGCCAGCTCAGAAT
The DNA here is from genome assembly GCA_018151435.1 of Zaprionus africanus. Taxonomy (NCBI): domain Eukaryota; kingdom Metazoa; phylum Arthropoda; class Insecta; order Diptera; family Drosophilidae; genus Zaprionus; species Zaprionus africanus. Next base: position 26,451 of record JAECXB010002297.1, read on the forward strand.
GCAACTTTGCCGATCGGAAAATAAATGGGGTTGTGGCTTAGTGGTTAGAGTGGCGGACGGCACTTCTTAGAGAGTTCGTATGTTCGTGCGTGAGCGAGTTTGAGATCTAGCGGAGGCTAGTGCAATTTTTTATTTTAATTACTTTTTTTGGTTTTTTTTATTTATATAAACTAAAAGGGAAAACAACAGCCGAAAACTACAACCTCTACCTTAATTCTAAATTATTTAACTAAATAGCAATCAAAATAAATTTCATATTTTTATGCAATAGTTAAGACAATCAATGTACACGAATATTAGGAGCGGGATGCCGATACATGCATGTCTGCATTTGCACATTTATGTCGGCATCCCGCTCTTACACGCATCAATTGCCGTATTCCGCACACATACGCAACTGTCAGATTTGTGCAACATAGGGCAAAGTTTATAAAAGTGTTCTAATTAAATATGTTGCGTACCAAAAATTAAATTAGTGTTTGTTGCTTTTTAATTTTTTTAGATAGAAAAGAAAGAAAGAAAGAAAGGAAAACATATCACGCATTGACCGCGGCAGCAATCCAACCCGAACAATGTCAACATCATTGGTCTTCGAATCCGGCACACACTCCACTAAGCTACTGCACAACTTCCGCAGCCGCGACTCCTGTTTGCCATTATGATCTAATGCTTATACTTCTTGTCTATCCGTCCTTGCATTATTTATGTGTTCTTCTTCTTCTACCTGTCAATCGAATTTGGCGTGTCGTTCGAATTAAATAATAAGAAGATAAAATTTATATTTTTAAATGCTTAAATTCAAACAAACCAAAATTTTCATTATAAATAAGGGAAAATAAATTATACACGGTATACCATGATAATCCATGGCCTTCTACAGTCAGCACCTGACTGTAGCGTTCGACTGGTTGTCTATTCGCTTTTGCATTGTTTATGTGTTTTTCTTTTGTCTGTCAAATGAATTAAATAATAAGAATATAAAATTTATATTTTTAAAGTTTTCCAAATAAAGCAGAATTTTCATTATAAATAACGGAATAATAATCCATGGCCTTCTACAGTCAGCACCTGACTGTAGCGTTCGACTGGTTATTATTATTGTTAGTAGCCCTATGTTGTGTGAACAAGACCTCCACCCCCAAAGCCGACGAGCTAGAGCCGGATATAATAAC
>JAECXB010002298.1:0-34264 GCA_018151435.1 Zaprionus africanus
TGAAATTTGGCCACGCCTCTTCCCGCCTCTGTAAATCAGTAATAACAATTTAATATACACAATATACACCCTACAACCAAAGTTATGCATCTCACATGACAAATACCTTTTCACGGTTGTTTTCTGAAAATTTCATTTAAATCGGACTAAAAATTAGTGAGATATGATCCGAATTAAACTCAATTTGAACGTATACTTATGCGCATATTTAGACCTAATTTACGCATCATACCGAAGTTCGAATCGTCGGACACACAGCATTTTACAAAAACTTTTCATTTGCATATAATGGTAACAGAATTAGCTCAGAATGCAACTTTGCCGGTCGAACAACAAATGAGGCAGTGGTTTAGTGGTTAGAGTGGCAGATGGCAGTTTTTGGAGAATTCGTGTGTGCGTGCGTGAGTTCGAGTCCTATGCGCGGCTGGTGCAATTTTTATTTTAATTACTTTTTTTTGTGGGTTTTTTTTTCTCATAAACTAAAAGTAAAACTACACCCGCTACCTAAATCCTAAATTATTTAATTATATATCAATAAAATCATTTTCCCAAAAATAAATTTCATATTTTTATGCAAGACAATCAATGTAAACGAATGTTAGAGCGGGATGCCGGTACATGCATGTCTGCATTTGCACATTTATGTCTCGGCGTCCCGCTCTAACACGCATCAGTTGCCGTATTCGGCACACATACATACGTAACTGTCAGATTTGTGCTACATTCGACAAAGTTTATAAAAGTGTTCTAATTAAATATATTGATTACCAACAAATTTAAATATTATTGTTTGTTTAGCTTTTAAATTATTTAATAGAAAAGAAAGAAAAAAGGAACCCATGTCCACACTCCATTGATCGCGGCAGCAATCGAACGCGAACACGAACACTGTTGTCAGTCAACATCATTGGTCTTCGAATCCAGCACACACTCCGCTAAGCTATTGTACAACATCCGCTGACGCTACTTCTTTTGGCATTAGCGAAAAGTGCATACCCCAACTTATTGCCCTCTCGCCTAATGCTTATAATTCTTGTCTATTCGCTTTTACATTGTTTATGCGTTCTTCTTCTTCTGTCTGCCAATTGAATTTGTGCGTGTCGTTCGAATTAAATAATATTTTAAATGTTAATAATAGTTCAAACAAAAAAATGTTATTATAAATAAGGGAAAACGGTATACCATGATAATCCATGGCCTTCTACAGTCAGCACCTGACTGTAGCGTTCGACTGGTTTTATTTAATTTTCACACACGACGCGCGAAGCCAACTACTTCCGATATGATTTGATTAAATATTACCGAATCTCGAGTCCCTGCTCGGGCGCCAATGAAAATTCTCTAAGACTTTTTAGAGAAATCGAAACGATAAGTAAAATTATTTAAATAAAAGGACGCGAAGTTCGGCTTCAATAATTTAATTCCAAAACAATTAGTTGGCTTCAGTGCACAAACGAGACTAAATCTATTTTTACAAGTGCACAAACGAGACTAAATCTATTTTTACAAGTGAGAGTGGGCCACAGTCCGACCACACTCCCCGAATTCGCCGTCGGCATTTGCCGATCGTCTTCTCTTAACATCTTAACACACTTCATGTGTTCTCTTACATACTAGCTTAACTGCTTATGTTATGTTGAGCTCCAACACCTCGTTTTATTATTTTATGTGGCGCAAGTTGAGAAAAAAGGGAACTGGCTAATTTTAAGTTCAAATAAAAATCCCAATCTACACTGATGTTTCTATCCTTCACGTACTTTAATTCTTCTTCGATAATATATTTATAAAAACTTAAGTTAGTAACGTGGAAAAGTTCTCCATAAGTTTCGTACAAAAATATGTTGTCTGCATCTTCAAGTATGACATATTCCTCGTTTGAGTAGTTTATAATATTAGAAATTGTTGAACCCAGTAATATTGGGGTAAGTAATATATATAAAATGTTCATGCTTAAAACATAAAAGAAAGAAAAAATGCAAAATTTAATTAAAACTTAATGTTATCTTTATGAATTATTCGATTCTTGTTGTTTATGATAACCTTATTTCCTAAATCTTTTTTTACTGTCTGTTTTTAATATCGAGGTTGTAGTTTATTTCTTTCCCCATGCTTCTTCTCATAAATTATTTCTCCTACTTCATAATTTTTGGGGTGTCCTTTTTTGATTGTGATATTCCAACATTTTAGTTTGAGCTGTTTTTAATTTGTTAGGTAAGTGGGTGTGATCAATTTTGTTAAACATAATATCATTGGGTTTATTCTGTGTGGAAGATTGAATAGTGTTATTATATTCTCTGACAGCGCGATAAACTTTTTCTTTATGGTCTAGAAGACTGTATTCTTCCTGAATACAGCGTGAAATTTCAATTAATGTTGAGTGTACTCTTTCTACTTGGCCATTGGTGAGACTATGTCTGGGATCTGCATAAAAAATGGTTAAGCCAGCACGCTCTATTGCTGATTTGAATTGGGCGGAAGAGAAACTAGGCTCATTGTCCATCATTATGGACTTGGCAAAAGGAAATGGTTGAATTAGCTCGAGAATTTTGAATTCCATATTGCATTTATTTTGAATTTCCTTAACTATTAAATACTTAGAGTAAGCATCAATACAAGTAAAAAAAATTAGTATTTGGGCATAGAAAATGTCTGTATGTAATTGTTCGCCTTCTCTTTCTGGAATTGGGGCTTTTGAAATTGGAATTTGTTTCGGGTGTCTATTATATTTATTATTGTTACAAACTTCGCAATTTCGAATGTGTTGTTTGAGCTTTTCATATACAATAATTTAGGCCAGTAATAATATTTTAAAATTTGCTTTAAGTTTTCGTCGAACCCTCTGTGAGCTCTACCATGGGTTTCTTCTATTATAATTTGTTGGTCATCCCTATTTATGACATCGGATAAAAACTTTTAGTATATAAAAACTTATTGGTAAATGTATTTTTATACCCTTCGACCATTGAAAATGGTCAAAAAAGGGTATACTAACTTTGTTCAAATGTATGTAACAGTCAGAAGGAGGCGTGGGAGACCCCACAAAGTATATATATTCTTGCTCAGGATCACTAGCCAAGTCGATTAAGCCATGTCTGTCTGTCTGTCCGGATGTCTGGATGTCTGTATGTCCAGATGAACACACAGATCTCAGCTATTATAAAAGCTAGAGATACCAAATTTGGCATGAAGGTTTCTGTTAATCCGGGACAGATGAAGTTTATTTCAAATGTTGGGTGCCACGCCCCCCGCCCACTCAAATCAATAATTTCATCTTTTAAGCTGATTTGCGAGAGATATATAAAAGATACAACATTCTGAGTAAAACTATACTTAGATAATTATAATACCAACATAACGTCAAAATTCCAATCCGATCGGACAACAAACACAGAAGTTGTGAAGCAAACACCTTGTTCGCTTTGATTTTGTATACAGACCAGCAAGCTGTGACGTCATTGCAATGCTCATGAAGGAAAGAAAAGGAAAGAGAATGCGAGCGTGTAGCGCAATCTGTTGTTCTTCTCTTCTTTTCTATGCACACGAATTTTTTGCATTCAAACGCAGACACACACATACATACATTTGTGCTTGACTTATGAAATGATACACGCATATACACGTATTCATACACAGACTCATATAAAGGCTTACGTTACGATATTTCTATTAAGTAGAAGTATTGTACAATTATTGACTCTACGTTTCAAAAAGGTCGAAGGGTATCCCACTGTCGCGTGCCGCTCGACTGTTGCTTTTCTTACTTGTTAAGTTTGGTTTGGATATACGAGGGTCGTTTGATAAGTCCGTGACTTTTTGTATTTGCCGCGCACCTGCTCTAAATACAACACTGCTCCTGTCAGCAGTTATCGATTAGCAGCTGACTGTAAAATTTTGAGAAAGCTGCGTTTTTTGGTTTGCGTTTTATAGGCATTGAAAGCAGACGATCTCGTGAATTTTAACGAAAATGGAAAAAAGTGAATTTCGTGTGCTAATTAAGCATTATTTTTTGCGTAAAAAATCCATCACCGAAACCAAGGAAAGACTTGATAAATATTATGGGGACTCTGCACCATCAATTTCAATGGTTAAGAAATGGTTTACTGAGTTCCGTTGTGGTCGTACCAGTACAAGTGATGCCGAACGTTCAGGTCGCCCAAAAGAGGTCGTCATGCCAGAAATCGTCGACAAAATCCATGGAATGATATTGGATGATCGGAGAATGAAAGTGCGTGAGGTAGCTGAGGCTGTAGGCATCTCAACTGAACGGGTACATCACATTTTACATGAATATTTGGACATGAAAAAGCTTTCCGCGCGATGGGTGCCGCGATTGCTCACACACGACCATAAGCGCAACCGTGTGACCATTTCAAAGGAGTGTTTGGCGATGTTCAACCGCAATCCAAACGAATTTTTGCGCCGTTTCGTTACCGTAGACGAAACATGGATCCACCACACCACACCAGAGACCAAAGAACAATTAAGACAGTGGGTTTCTCCGGGTGAACGTGCACCAAAGAAGGCCAAGGTGGGTCTGTCGGCCAACAAGGTCATGGCCACAGTTTTTTGGGATGCACAAGGTATCATTCACATCGATTACCTTGAAAAGGGTAAAACGATCACCGGCGAATATTATTCAGAGCTTTTGGACAGATTCGATATTGATTTGAAGCAGAAACGACCGCATTTGGCGAAAAAAAAAGTGCTGTTCCATCAGGACAATGCACGGGTGCACACGTGTGTAGTCAGCATGGCAAAATTTCATAAATTGGGCTACGAACTGCTACCCCATCCAGCATATTCTCCAGATTTAGCCCCCTGTGACTATTTTTTGTTTCCAAACATGAAGAAATGGCTCGGCGGTAAGAGATTCGGGTCAAATGAAGAGGTCATCACAGAAACAAACGACTATTTTGAGGGCCTTGAGAAAACCTATTATTTGGAAGGAATAAAAAAATTGGAAAAACGCTGGACTAAATGTATAGAGCTAAAAGGAGATTATGTTGAGAAATAAAACGCTTCTTTGACGAAAAAAATATATTTTATTCAAAAAGTCACGGACTTATCAAACGACCCTCGTATAAGTCCTCGGGGGTACAATGAATTTCTGTAACGATGTTAGGCTGTAAGAATTCCCTTAATATGGTTACTAAATTGTCCACAGTGTCGTATTCTATAATGTGTCCTCTTTTATCAAATTTGTTAACCTTCTCATGAATGTTAAACTTGTTTTTTGAAATAAGCAGTTATTGCTTGAACTGATTTAAAGGCTTGTTAGTTTCTACTATGATTTCCTCATAACTACTCTCAGCAAAATGGACAGTTCCGCTGTCGGACGAACTACCTGAATTGTGATTTTGGCAAGTGATGTTGTTTATTTGTAGCCTGGACAAGCCATATGCGACAAAATTAGTTTTACCTGGCTTGCATAATATTTTCGAAGAATATTCTTCGATAAATTACTCCACAATTGTTTTTATTTTCTGTGGATCGGTTTTTATTATCTTGTGCGACACTAAGTAACCTAAGAATTCTGTTTCCTTTCGGAAGAACTTAGATTTTTCTATACTTATTTTCATATTTGCTACGAACAGTATGTCTATGATCCTTTAGATCATATGGATGTTGTTCCGCAGTCTCGGAAAAAACGATTATGTCATCCACAAATATGTGACATGTTTTTCCAACTTTTTCACTTAAAATATTATCCATTGCCCGTTGAAAGATTCGTGGCGCATTCGCCAATCCGAAAGGCAATCGAAGGAATTCATACTTCCCGTTGTTGATTGAAAACGCAGCTTTCTCAATGTCATCGTCCTTCATTAGGATCTGATGGAAACCTGACTCTTAATCTATTGTTGAAAAGAACCATGCTTTTCCCAAATTGGATAAAATTACCGATGGTTCTGGCATCGGATATCTATCGGGTACTGTGTTTTCGTTTAGTTTTTATACCCTGCGACCATTGAAAATGGTCAAAAAAGGGTATACTAACTTTGTGCAAATGTATGTAACAGGCAGAAGAAGGCGTGGGAGACCCCACAAAGTGTATATATTCTTGCTCAGGATCACTAGCCAAGTCGATTAAGCCATGTCAGAAGGAGGCGTGGGAGACCCCACAAAGTATATATATTCTTGCTCAGGATCACTAGCCAAGTCGATTAAGCCATGTCTGTCTGTCTGTCCGGATGTCTGGATGTCTGTATGTCCAGATGAACACACAGATCTCAGCTATTATAAAAGCTAGAGATACCAAATTTGGCATGAAGGTTTCTGTTAATCCGGGACAGATGAAGTTTATTTCAAATGTTGGGTGCCACGCCCCCGCCCACTCAAATCAATAATTTCATCTTTTAAGCTGATTTGCGAGAGATATATAAAGATACAACATTCTGAGTAAAACTATACTTAGATAATTATAATACCAACATAACGTCAAAATTCCAATCCGATCGGACAACAAACACAGAAGTTGTGAAGCAAACACCTTGTTCGCTTTGATTTTGTATACAGACCAGCAAGCTGTGACGTCATTGCAATGCTCATGAAGGAAAGAAAAGGAAAGAGAATGCGAGCGTGTAGCGCAATCTGTTGTTCTTCTCTTCTTTTCTATGCACACGAATTTTTTGCATTCAAACGCAGACACACACATACATACATTTGTGCTTGACTTATGAAATGATACACGCATATACACGTATTCATACACAGACTCATATAAAGGCTTACGTTACGATATTTCTATTAAGTAGAAGTATTGTACAATTATTGACTCTACGTTTCAAAAAGGTCGAAGGGTATCCCACTGTCGCGTGCCGCTCGACTGTTGCTTTTCTTACTTGTTAAGTTTGGTTTGGATATACGAGGGTCGTTTGATAAGTCCGTGACTTTTTGTATTTGCCGCGCACCTGCTCTAAATACAACACTGCTCCTGTCAGCAGTTATCGATTAACAGCTGACTGTAAAATTTTGAGAAAGCTGCGTTTTTGGTTTGCGTTTTATAGGCATTGAAAGCAGACGATCTCGTGAATTTTAACGAAAATGGAAAAAAGTGAATTTCGTGTGCTAATTAAGCATTATTTTTTGCGTAAAAAATCCATCACCGAAACCAAGGAAAGACTTGATAAATATTATGGGGACTCTGCACCATCAATTTCAATGGTTAAGAAATGGTTTACTGAGTTCCGTTGTGGTCGTACCAGTACAAGTGATGCCGAACGTTCAGGTCGCCCAAAAGAGGTCGTCATGCCAGAAATCGTCGACAAAATCCATGGAATGATATTGGATGATCGGAGAATGAAAGTGCGTGAGGTAGCTGAGGCTGTAGGCATCTCAACTGAACGGGTACATCACATTTTACATGAATATTTGGACATGAAAAAGCTTTCCGCGCGATGGGTGCCGCGATTGCTCACACACGACCATAAGCGCAACCGTGTGACCATTTCAAAGGAGTGTTTGGCGATGTTCAACCGCAATCCAAACGAATTTTTTGCGCCGTTTCGTTACCGTAGACGAAACATGGATCCACCACACCACACCAGAGACCAAAGAACAATTAAGACAGTGGGTTTCTCCGGGTGAACGTGCACCAAAGAAGGCCAAGGTGGGTCTGTCGGCCAACAAGGTCATGGCCACAGTTTTTTGGGATGCACAAGGTATCATTCACATCGATTACCTTGAAAAGGGTAAAACGATCACCGGCGAATATTATTCAGAGCTTTTGGACAGATTCGATATTGATTTGAAGCAGAAACGACCGCATTTGGCGAAAAAAAGTGCTGTTCCATCAGGACAATGCACGGGTGCACACGTGTGTAGTCAGCATGGCAAAATTTCATAAATTGGGCTACGAACTGCTACCCCATCCAGCATATTCTCCAGATTTAGCCCCCCTGTGACTATTTTTTGTTTCCAAACATGAAGAAATGGCTCGGCGGTAAGAGATTCGGGTCAAATGAAGAGGTCATCACAGAAACAAACGACTATTTTGAGGGCCTTGAGAAAACCTATCATTTGGAAGGAATAAAAAAATTGGAAAAACGCTGGACTAAATGTATAGAGCTAAAAGGAGATTATGTTGAGAAATAAAACGCTTCTTTGACGAAAAAATATATTTTATTCAAAAAGTCACGGACTTATCAAACGACCCTCGTATAAGTCCTCGGGGGTACAATGAATTTCTGTAACGATGTTAGGCTGTAAGAATTCCCTTAATATGGTTACTAAATTGTCCACAGTGTCGTATTCTATAATGTGTCCTCTTTTATCAAATTTGTTAACCTTCTCATGAATGTTAAACTTGTTTTTTGAAATAAGCAGTTATTGCTTGAACTGATTTAAAGGCTTGTTAGTTTCTACTATGATTTCCTCATAACTACTCTCAGCAACATGGACAGTTCCGCTGTCGGACGAACTACCTGAATTGTGATTTTGGCAAGTGATGTTGTTTATTTGTAGCCTGGACAAGGCATATGCGACAAAATTAGTTTTACCTGGCTTGCATAATATTTTCGGAGAATATTCTTCGATAAATTACTCCACAATTGTTTTTATTTTCTGTGGATCGGCTTTTATTATCTTGTGCGACACTAAGTAACCTAAGAATTCTGTTTCCTTTCGGAAGAACTTAGATTTTTCTATACTTATTTTCATATTTGCTACGAACAGTATGTCTATGATCCTTTAGATCATATGGATGTTGTTCCGCAGTCTCGAAAAAACGATTATGTCATCCACAAATATGTGACATGTTTTTCCAACTTTTTCACTTAAAATATTATCCATTGCCCGTTGAAAGATTCGTGGCGCATTCGCCAATCCGAAAGGCAATCGAAGGAATTCATACTTCCCGTTGTTGATTGAAAACGCAGCTTTCTCAATGTCATCGTCCTTCATTAGGATCTGATGGAAACCTGACTCTTAATCTATTGTTGAAAAGAACCATGCTTTTCCCAAATTGGATAAAATTACCGATGGTTCTGGCATCGGATATCTATCGGGTACTGTGTTTTCGTTTAGTTTTTATACCCTGCGACCATTGAAAATGGTCAAAAAAGGGTATACTAACTTTGTGCAAATGTATGTAACAGGCAGAAGAAGGCGTGGGAGACCCCACAAAGTGTATATATTCTTGCTCAGGATCACTAGCCAAGTCGATTAAGCCATGTCTGTCTGTCTGTCCAGATGCCTGGATGTCTGGATGTCCAGATGAACACACAGATCTCAGCTATTATAAAAGCTAGAGACACCAAATTTGGCATGAAGGATTCTGTTGATCCGGGACAGGTGAAGTTTATTTCAACTGTTGGGTACCACGCCTTCCGCCTACGAAAATCAATTATTTCATCTTTTAGGATGATTTGCGAGCGACATATAAAAGATACAACAATGTGAGTAAGACTGTACTTAGCTAATTATAATACCAACATAACGTCAAAATCAATCCGATCGGACAACAAACACAGAAGTTATTAACAAAAACCTTGTTCGCTTTGATTTTGTATACAGATTAGCAAGGTGTGACGTCATTGCAATGCTCATGTAGAAAAGAAAAGGAAAGCGTAGCACCATCTGTTGTCCTTCTCTTCTTTTCTATGCACACGCTTTTTTTGCATACAAACGCACACACACACAAACATACATTTGTGCTTGACCAATGGAATGATACACGCATATAAGTAAAGATAGTCTGAGTCGTGGTAGTTAAACAAACATTTAATTGAGCACTTTAAGCTTAGCAAATCAACACAATCGTGATTGATACTGGGCGTTACATTTAAAGACTGACTTATGCTAACAAAAGATTCTTATATTTAAACCCTACGTCGATGGCAGCGCCGCTCAGCGCAGCCCAGCATAATGCTTACGTTGCGCCTCGTGCACAACATCCGGCCCATACTTCACGTTATGCTGACTACGGCGTTCCCAGGCTTCTACCAGTGGACAGTGTCGGTGACCGACAAACTGCTTGAAACGCAGATTTATTGACAACTCGGTTAACGGCTGTTAACTACTCCCTCCTTTAAGACCTGGCCGTCCTCGGTCACGCCAAGATCCCTCAATACCTGGTTGACGGCGTCTACAAACCTTTTCTGCCGGCGACGTCGCAGCCACCAAGAGACTCCAAACAGAGACGCACATAAGATTGCGCCTAGTGAACCAGCCAGTATTGGCCCAATGACAAGGTCGGTCTGTAACTCATCGATGCGCTGCAAATTTTCTTCGTTGAGTTTATGCAGGTAGGGGAGACTTAGCACGGTTTGGTGTCGTGTTACTTTTATATTTGAAGCTGCTGCTAAGTCAGGGTGTTTCTTGGAGAGGCCATTGAAGTTCAAGTAGCTGGTACCGTTGATCATTTAGCTGCTGCTCTGGCTCCCCATCGAGGCTCACCACAGAGGGGCTGTCATTGATTATTATGAGACCTTCATCGACAATAGCCACAGGTGTTAGATGGCTCGGTTGAGTGTTGCAATGTGCGATGACTCCAGCATGCAATTCGCTGGCGCAAGTGGAGTTATTATCTTCCTTGCAGAACATGGCCGCAGGTGACCCATTGCATGATTTGAGGGGTCGAATGATTCCTTGGCAGTCAGCTACCGTGTCCTCGGGTATTTGCAGTGATATTCCAGTGTGTGCGACAGGGAGAATTGTAACCTTCTTACAAACATACTTAGGTTTAGGAAAATTGATTATAAAATGTATTATTTGACTACTTGCTAAAACTTTAATACTAGCTACGCTAAGTAGTTGGGCTACACTAACATCTGTGAGATTTTCATTCAAGATCGTGTTCAAGTCATTATTATCGATAATAGCTGGACTATCTTTGCCTTGGCTAAAGTGACCGCAATCATAACATTCTGCAATTCAAGGGTCAGCATCCTATTTCTTGCCAAAAGCGTTTCATAGAGATGAGCCGTATCGACTTCTTCTTTCTTTTTGACTTTTAAAATCTCGTTAACAGTGTTTGTAAGCGCATTTATTCTGTCCTGGACCGCTGTGTTGATTTTAATCTGTCTGTTGTTGGATTGTATTAGGTCATGTTCTGTCATTCTGGTCAGTTGCAAGTCGTCGTGGTCAGGTGTTCCTGCTATGATTTTTAAGACTGAACCTAGTACATTGAGGCTTCTAGCGTGCCTGTGGTGAACGTTTAAGATTGACTAAAGAGTCGTCAAGTGTTCTGTATCTGCAATCAAAATTTTCTTCATGTGTGATTGGGGAAATAGGCCAGTCATATCCATTGTCTCTTGAACACACCGTTCGTACTCTGTCAAGTTAGTAATGTGGCTCACGTAGGTGGTCTCGTTCCAGATTATGGCTACTCCATCTATGATCGGGATATAGCTGGCATGGGTGTAGTCCGTTAGCCTTGAGTCCGTCAACGCCAACCAGGCCAGGATTGAAAAAGTATGAAGTAACCTATTGAAGTGAAATTAAGTTAGATTTTTTTCCAGATTTTATTAACCTATCGGAGGTTGTCCTTATGGACCACCCTCCCCTTTATAAGAACGGTTGTCCCTAGATCTGCCTCAACCTTTTGCTCAGCGCAAAGTGGGGTGAGTTTATTTCCTAACCTTCTATTAGCTTCCACCAGTACCTTTTCGCTAACGTCAAAGGTTCTGTTTTGCCTAGTCGGGTTGTTTCTTTGAAGCTGTTCTTGCTGGGTTTTCAGCAGTCTAAGCCTTATTTCATTGCTAAGATCATATTTAGAGTGAACTACGTCAATCGGTGTCTTGTTTGTGACAGAGTGGATTGATCGGTTGTACTCAATACTAGCTAGAATGATCAATTCAACCGTGTCCTCTATTTGGCGCTGTAGTTTTAAACACCTTGCAATCTCCAGCAACGTGCTATGAAAGCGCTCCACTTGCCCATTTGACGTACTGTGTAGAGGCGGGGCATTCACCACGTCAATGTCAAACTGATTCTTTAACAAAGACCGGATTGTCTCCGAATTAAAAGACGCCTCGTTGTCACAATAAATAGTTTTTACGTCAGGAAAAAGATTTACCAATTGTAAAATAGGTATTTTCACATCTGTGATTGTTCGTGACGCAATATATTGTGTCAGAGCGAACTTGGAAAATTTGTCAACCGCGGTAAGGAAGTATTTTCCTGCGGTAGAGAATATGTCTATATGCAAGAGCTCGCCTACTCGAGTTGGTATCGGCGTCACACCCAATTCTTGTTTCCTTGGATGTCTGACATTGTTGTAAGTTGGATAAAGTTGCCAGGCCTTGCCGTACCATGCTCGATTTGGCGTATATGAATAAATACCAAAATATCGGTTAAAAATAGTTCTTAAGTTATTATCGATAAATTCAAGCTGTTGTGCAACACTAAAAATTAAGAGCGTCACTTTTCGAAATAATTCGCACGCAGCAACACATTAAAATAAACGCCTCCCTTTTCCTTTCTTCTTCATTATATTAAGTTATCATAACTGGTTTGAATTAATAAATATATTGAGTTTATAGATGGAGAAGTGTTATATTTTTGTGAAGCAAATGTCTAATTGGAGACAGAACATTTTTTATTTTAATTAGATTGCGTTGCGAAAAAGTACTGCGTATTACACACACACACATACAGGCAAAGGATGATGAAATAGTTACGCGTCGTGGTGAAATACAATTAACGGAAAGCTTGATGGAATTTTGGTGTCTTGATGGAATTGCGCAATAAGAAGAGACTTGTGAGTGCTGAAGAGATGTCTGCATCTTCAACACCCAAGAGATCTGACGAAATGGAATCAGAAAGTGACACGGACTTCAGCGGCACCCAAACGATGGTGCCCAGAGAAAAGGAAGACACCGTTATAATTCTCATAAAGCGCATGACGGAACAGTTAGCTGCATTGTCTGCACAAAACTGTGCATTGACTACACAAATGGCGAATGTTACTGAGGGTATGTCGGAACGGATGAACAAAATTGAACAGTTGGTAGTTGCAAATCCAATTGGTGCAATATGCACAGCCACACATGGTGGCATTGGCGTTCCTGCAATAGGCAGCGACGATCATGGATTGGCTATCAACAATGTTGCACAGGGCAACAACATAGGTTCAAACGTGGAGGACGTATCTGGAACGGTCACACATGGTAGCACTGGCGTTTCCGTAATGAACAGAGACGCAACATTGCAAGCAAATTTTGAAGCCACACATGGTGGCACTGGCGTTTCTGCATTGGGCAGCAACGCAGCTGCACAACAAATAGGCGGCGTTTTTATGGAAAGCTCTGGTCTTGATACACAGAGACGAAATTATGGATCTGATAAACAGGAAAGCTCTGGCCTTGATACACAGAGAAAAAGCTATGGACATAATACACAGGAAGGCTCTGGTCTTGATACACAGAGAAGGAATTATGGACTTGATATTATGGGCATTAACGCGACTGGAAGACAACATAGTGTCGCAGCAGCCGCGGATCATGTCAGGATTGCCGAACATAGTAACATTTCTCATGGCGCTACTGGAGACGCATACTGGAAGGTAGCTTTTCATAGTGGAGAGAAGCACGCCAATTATAATGGAGTCACCAGAGGCTTGACAAATGATTTGAATTCTGGAACGCATGGGCCAAATGAGGGTTATGGTGCAGCAAGGTTTAATTTGGCACAAGGCAGGCACATAGAAAATAGTTCTCTCGTGCACCCACAGTACAATCCTGTTACGCAACCTCGTGAACTAATAGATCTGCCTGTATTTAATGGAAACTCAAAAGATTGGCCAGTATTTTGCACTATGTTCTCAGAGTCAACAGCTGCTTATAGGTACACGAATCTTGAGAATCTCTTACGGCTGCAGAAGAGTCTTATAGGAGCGGCTAGAGACGAGGTCGATGCACTATTAATAAATCCCGTCAATGTACCACACATAATCAATAGGCTGCAATTCCGATATGGACGACCGGAACTGCTTATAAAATCCCAATTGGAAATTGTCAATAGTCTTCAGAGTATTCCTGAAAATAATTTGGAGAAGCTGGTACCCTTTGCTTCCAAAGTGGAGAATTTGGTCAACTACTTAAGGTCGGCAAATGCTACACAGTATTTAAATAACGCGGCAATGTTGGATCAGCTAATCGAGAAGTTGCCATTGTCAAAAAGGATATTATGGAATGAATACGCTGCAAATATAGTACCATATCCAAATTTGGGACACCTTAGCATTTGGCTAAATGGATTGAGTCGGAGCATTGCAAGGGCAACAGTGGTGACTTCGAAGGAACAAGCTACAAAAGGAAAACATAATTCGCAGCAAAAGTCGGTGATGCAAGTTGCAGAAGTCGCTGATAGTGCGGTCTCAACTAAAGACGTGTGCTACAAATGCAAAGGAGATCACAAATTGCCAAAATGTGAGGAATACAATAAAGCCTCTATAGATGACAAATGGAAGATTGCAAAGGATCTTGGCGTCTGCTATAGTTGTTTGTTTAAAGGTCACAGTGTAAGAACATGCAAATACAAACGGACATGTAAATTGAATGGATGTGACAAAATGCATCATAGATCATTGCATAGTGATAAAATAAAGTCGAAAGAAACCAGCGAAAAGAAGGTTGAGGAAGAGAGTTCATCAGTGAACACGATAAAATCAAATATGTCAAAGATACTCTTTAAAGTTGTGCCTATAGAGCTAATGGGTCCAAACAGACAAATTATTAGAACATTTGCCTTTGTAGATGAAGGTTCTTCGACTACATTAATCAACAATGAGTTGGTACATAAATTGGGTGTTAAAGTAGACCCTGTTAAGTTGACATTAAACTGGATAGGCAAACATGCTATGGATGTGAGTTCAATGATTTGTAATTTAAAGATACGATCACAAGATGGTGACAAGAAATGGAAGCGTATAAAGGGAAGTTCGGTTCCAGAGCTTCAATTACCTTTGCAAACTCTTGATGTGCAACAGTTGGAAAAACAGTTCAAGAAAATAAAGAATATACCAATAAAAGGGTATACAAATGCAGAGCCAATGATTTTAATAGGAATAGACAATTGTCCTGTTATTCGTGCTATTAAAAGCATACCGCTGGATAGGAATTTGATCGCAACAAAAACAGCAATAGGATGGTATATCTATGGATTGACTCAAAGGCAGACAGATGTATTCCCAATTTGTACAGTTGTGCTCCACACAACTGCTACAAGAGCAGAAGTGGATATGCACAAATTAATGGAGAATTATTTCTCAACAGAAGGTTTCGGCGTCGAAATATCTCCAAAACGATTGGAGCCAGCCGCTGTAAGCAGAGCAAGAAAGATACTTCAGGATACTACCAAACAATTGAATGGGGAATACGAGACAGGATTGCTGTGGGCCGAGGACGAAGTCAAACTACCGGATAGCTACAACATGGCTCTTCAAAGGCTGCACGGAGTAGAAAATAAAATGCGCAAAATGGGTAAAATGGAAGAATATGATAAAGCCGTTATGGAATTTGTTAAAAAAGGATATGCTGTAAAGCTATCTAAAGATCAGGCAAATATTATACACCCTCACACGTGGTATTTGCCTCATTTCGGAGTGCACAATATTAACAAACCTAAGAAAATGCGCTTAGTGTTTGATGCAGCAGCAGAGATTGATGGAGTTTCTCTAAATTCAAAACTGTTAAAAGGACCAGATGAGAATCCTCCATTGACAAAAATATTATTTCAGTTTCGACAAAGGAAAATAGCTGTATGCGCTGATATAAGAGAGATGTTTCTGCAGGTTCGAGTAAGAGAACAGGATCAAGACGCTCTGCGCTTTCTATGGAGACATGGCAATCCGGAAGCGGAAGTAGAGGTATACAAAATGACAGTCATGATATTTGGAGCAGCTTGTTCGCCATGTTGTGCACAATACGTTAAGAATACGAATGCCCTTAACGCAACGAAATATAAAGAAGATGTAATAGATGCGATCATATCAAAACATTACGTAGACGACTTTGTAGCCAGTTTTAATTCCGAGAAAGAGGCATATGACATAAGCAACGAGGTGAAAAGTGTTCACAAAATGGCAAATTTTGATCTTCGAGGATTTGTGTCGAATTCAATGGACCTTCAAAAACGAATGAATGGCAGAGAAATCGAAGCGCCAAATATAGTCAAAATGGACAATGAAAAGGTCGACAAAATATTAGGAATGCATTGGGATAGCAGGAATGATCAATTTATTTTTGATCTGCAACTAAATCGTGTTGATAAAGATATCGTAAAGGCCACAAAATGTCCAACAAAGCGAAAGTTGCTAAGTTTCGTAATGTCAGTATATGATCCATTTGGAATGCTAGCTGACTTAATGGTACATGGAAAAGTTTTGGTCCAAGATGTGTGGCGATCAGGAATAGACTGGAATGACCTGTTACCAGATTCCTTGTTTGAACGTTTCAAGCAATGGGTTCGTCAGTTGGAACACGTTAAGGATTTTAAATTGAGTAGATGCTATTCCATAGACTTTTTTGATGAGGAAACACAGATTGAACTGCACATCTTTGTAGATGCGAGCGAATTGGCATTCGCGGCAGTAGCCTATTGGAGAATTGTGAGAAATGGTCTCATTGATACTATCTTTGTTGCAGGCAAAACAAAGTGCGCACCTTTAAAAATGTTATCTGTGCCGCGTCTTGAGCTCCAAGCAGCAGTATTAGGCACTCGCCTACGAAACACAATTTTAGCTTGTCACGATGTAAAGGTGCAGAGTTGCACATTATGGTCTGATTCAATGACAGTTATTTCTTGGATTCACTCTGATCATCGACAATATAAGCCATTCGTAGCGCACCGCATAAGTGAAATTCTGGAGAGTACCGATGAAAGTAACTGGAGATGGGTACCAACTGATTTAAATGCTGCGGATAAAGCGACCAAGGCATCAAATGGATTGAGATATAAAGCTGGAAATGTCTGGACAAAAGGACCAGAGTTTCTACTGCAAGATAGGCAATTTTGGCCTTCTTCAAATGGAATAGGATTGCTAACGGACGACACAAATGAACGAAAGAAAATGGTATTTACCCTTCTACAGGATCCAATTATCGATATTCAAAAGTATTCAAAGTATATGTTTTTGAAACGCACCATGGGATGGATATTAAGATTTATAAAACGGCTACGCCACCAGAACCCGGAGGAAAGCTGCGGTGAGCTTTCTTCAAATGAGTTACGGTGGGCGGAAATCAGCCTGTGCAGGATAGCACAGAGACAAACATACAGCGAGGAACTGACGAGATAAACAGAAGGCGATGCAGTTGCCAAAAGCAGCTCGATTTATTCTTTATGTCCGGTTTTATCAAAGGATGGCATTTTAGTTGTTAGCGGAAGACTTGACTATGCTGAAGTTTTGCCTGAATCAACGCGGCATCCAATAATAATGCCTTCTAAACATCCCTTGACTGAATTAATAATAAAGTGGTATCATGATATGTACCATCACCAAAACGAGGATCTCATAGTAAATGAAATAAGGCGCAAATTTTGGATAGTGCATTTGCGAAAGGCTGTAAAGCGAGCTAAAACAGCTTGTCAATTTTGCAAAAATGAGTCTGCAGTACCAATACCGGCACAGATGGGGCAGTTACCAAAGGATCGGGTAACTCCATACCAGCGTCCCTTCTCCTACACAGGATTGGATTATTTTGGTCCTATCATCGTTACGATAGGCCGACGACATGAAAAGAGATGGGTGGCATTGTTCACGTGCCTTACAATAAGAGCTATACACCTTGAATTAGCAGCAGATCTTTCTACTGATGCATGCATACTATGCATTCGAAATTTTGTCAATCGTCGAGGAGTGCCAGTGAAGATCAGGTCTGATATGGGCACGAATTTCATCGGAGCGGACAGGGAGATAAAGAGGACTAAGGATTTATTTGATTGGAGTGTCATTAAGTCGGAAATGGCAAACAAAGGAATTCAATGGGAATTTGATTGTCCAGCTAACCCAAGCTCAGGCGGTTGTTGGGAGCGATTAGTTAGATCCACAAAACGAATCTTGGCAGTCACACTCAACCAACAAGCTCCTCAAGTGGAGACCCTGCGAAGTCTGCTAATAGAAGCCGAAAACATTATAAACAGTAGACCTTTGACGCATATCACTGTGTATATTAATGATCCAGAGCCACTAACTCCGAATCATTTCTTGCTCGGCACTACCAATTCTACTCAAACTCTTGGAGATGGCGGCACCTTTTGTTTTCATATGCAGTATTGTATTGCTAAACAGTTAAAGGACAATTTTTGGCGTCGATGGATTAGAGAGTACTTGCCTACATTGACCAGGCGTACTAAATGGTTTGCTCGCGTAAAACCAATCAACGTTGGCGATGTTGTAGTAATATGCGATGATAACCAACCGCGCGGCAATTGGAAAAAGGGCGTCATCATTCGAACAATACCAGCAAAAGATGGGCAAATACGAATCGCCGAAGTACAGACCTCTTCTGGGACACTTACACGGCCAATTTCAAAGTTGGCAGTATTAGATGTGTTAGGTAAAACTCCCGAGTAGTTTTACGGTGGGCGGGATGTTGTAAGTTGGATAAAGTTGCCAGGCCTTGCCGTACCATGCTCGATTTGGCGTATATGAATAAATACCAAAATATCGGTTAAAAATAGTTCTTAAGTTATTATCGATAAATTCAAGCTGTTGTGCAACACTAAAAATTAAGAGCGTCACTTTTCGAAATAATTCGCACGCAGCAACACATTAAAATAAACGCCTCCCTTTTCCTTTCTTCTTCATTATATTAAGTTATCATAACTGGTTTGAATTAATAAATATATTGAGTTTATAGATGGAGAAGTGTTATATTTTTGTGAAGCAAATGTCTAATTGGAGACAGAACAGACATATTTAGACTTTGCGCAAATTTTACAGTTCGCAACTACCTCTGATGCTATTTTTCTCATTTTTGGAAAATAATAATCCCGCAGAACCTGCTTAACATTTTCTTGGGCGGCCCTATGCGCCCTATTGTGTTCAGCGCTTATTATTTCTTTGCGTTCCTCATCATTGGTGATGTCAGTCACCCAAGACTTGCAGTGCCAGAACTTAGTGGACGGGAATGCTTTTACCAAATTGTCTTGTATGCGTGCCAAAATAGGCAAGTCACAGTGGATGGCATTCACAACCTCAGGTTTAACTACATCTTTTAAAGTCTCAAAGAGATTCTCATGACTATCAAAGCCTAAAATGTGCCGCGTCTTTTCACGAAAAATGAGATAGAATTGCTTCGACGGGGTGTGTGATTCTTCTAACACTAACTGATTCCTAAAACAATTCAGTGGTTTATCAGTGGCTTCAATAGTATAAGTGAGTGAAGCTTCGCTGTGCACTGCGGCCGCATCGGACTGAACCGAATTATTCAAGGCATTAATATTCTGCCTTGATAGCGCATCCGCTACATGATTGTCTTTGCCTGGTTTGTACAGAACTCTCGCGCCAGAATCTTCAATTCTTGCTTTCTAGCGTTTTATTTTAGAGTTCGGGTTTCTGTCAGAGACAGCGAAAATTAACGGCTGGTGGTCAGTGTAGATGTTAATGTCACTCTTTCCGTACAGGTAGTGACGCAAAGTGTCCAGAGCCCAAACTATGGCCAAGAGTTCTCTCTCATTGGTCGCATAGTTCAATTCGCAATCTTTCAGCGTTCGGGAAATCATGGTTATGGGTCTATTATTCTGCGAGAGGACCGCCCCAATTCCACTGGAAGAGGCGTCAGTGGTTAGGTCGAATGGCAGGTTAAAGTCTGGATAGTGGAGTATAACCTCTTCCGATGCCAAAATGTTCCTGAGTTTATCGAAGGCTTGCTTCTGAGTTTCATCAAATTCTACAGGAATAGACCTTGATCGCTGTTTGCTGACCTTGCCGTTGTCCCCTTTTAATATGTTAGAAATAGGCCTTGCTATTTGTGCAAAGCCCTTTATGAAACACCTGTAGTAGCTAGCCAGGCCTAAGAACGATCTTACCTCATACAGTGTGGAAGGCTGTTTGAACTCTTGAATGGCTCTGACTTTATCCGGACTTGTCCGCGTGCCCTGTCGCGAGACAATAAATCCAAGAAAGTCGACGCTTTCCTTAAAAAATTGGGACTTTTCTTTCGATACTCTCATGTTAGCATCGTAAAGACACTTGAGCACCTTCTCAATGTCCCTGACGTGTTCCGCTTCATGCTTTGAGAAGACAATAACATCGTCAACGTACACGTAGCATATCTTGCCGATGTGCTCCCGTAGTACGTCATCAATGGCCTGTTGGAATATGCTTGACGCATTTTTTAGGCCGAATGATAAACGGCAAAACTCATATTTACCACCGTTTACCGAAAATGAGGTCTTTTCACGGTCGCGTTCAGCTAGTGTGATTTAATGATACCCTGACTTTAAGTCAAGAGTAGAAAAATACCTCGGACTTCCCAAGTTTGAAAGTATCATGGCTATACTGGGCATTGGATACTTGTCAGCTATGGTCTTGGAATTTAATTTGCGGAAATCTAATACTAACCGCTTTTTTGCTTGGCCAAAGTCGTCTGTCCCTTTTTTCCCTACAACCCAGATCGGATTGTTATATGGAGATTTTGATGTTCGAATTATTCTGTTGTGTAGGAGGTCTTTTACCTCTTCATTAACAAAATCGGTGGAGCCCGCAGGGAATGGATACATCCTGGAATATACCGGTTCATTGTCTTGGGTTCTGATTGTAGCTACTACATTTGTGTTAAACGGCAGCATCTCGTTTGGATCTGCGAAAGCTCTGATTTTTTCGTTCATTATTTTAATGAACTCATTTCTTATGGTTGGCGGTACTTCAATGTCGTCTATTTTCGTAAAGTTTACGCTGCGACATTTGTGGAATACCTTTTGAGAAGTTTAAGGCCTTTGACGTTAAGTCGATGGTCGCACCTGCTTGTGTTAGGGTGTCTAGACCAATAATGCCGTCGAATGTTGACAGCTGTGGCAAAATGAAAAAAGGGCATTTTATGCCGAAAAATGTAAGAAAGCATTTACTTTTAATGTTGTTAAAGCCATGAAGTGATTTTACCACGAATGGAGTCTCCACAGGTATAATTGTCTGGAGTCCTTCTACCGGTCTAATGTAGTTCTTAGAGGATCCAGTGTCTATGAGGAATTTTAGTGTCTTCCCTGCTACTGTTCGCTTGACGAACGGGAGCAGGGATACTGCACTAAAAAATTAACAGCATCGCTGTCATAGCTAGCTACACTGTCTGCATCGATATCGGCTACCGCTTCGGTCGCTGTCTGTTCGTAATCCTCGTCTGATTGCTCCAGGTGTTCCTCGTCGAGGTGGTTTATCCGTTGTCGGCTCTGGTCAGAGAGTCTCTGTGACGCATGCTGCCTTTTGTACTGACCCTGTTGGTATTGAGTACTCTGAGTAGCTGCCGCAGACTGTCCTGTTCCCTGCTGCCTTTGATAGTTTGTAGGCTGCCGGAATTTTGATAAGGACGGATCTACTTCCATCTTTTCTACTTGGTCTTGCTGCTTTTGGTTACCGCCCGCTTGTTGGGCATGGTTTCCCCTCGTGTAGAACGGGTTTCTTCCCTGTCCTCTCTGACTATCGTGATTACCCCCAGAGCGTTTTTGAGCTTTCTCCTCTAGAGCCCAGGCGTAGTTCGCCGCGAAGTTATGCCTATCGTGATTTGATTCAATCTCTTATGACTGTATGACTGAACCTGAGGCACTGGAGCACCTGCAGCTTGTATCTGACTTGTAATTTCCTGCAGTCGCTGCTCAAAGGCATTTTTTTGTGCTGCTAAAGCGTTAGTCACTGCAGCAGTGATGACAGCATCTAGTTGTGCAGCGTTCATGTTCTCCATTCGTTGGTCGTTGGTTGAGGTCAGATTTAAGTTATCAAACTCTGATAGCAGTCCGTCTATTTCAAACTCGTTGTCTGAATTTGTATTAGGCTAGGTCAGTTTTTTGATATCCAACCCTGCGCATAACTCGCCAAGATCGCTGTCCGAATCGCTCATACAAATGTGTCACTGTTAACGGTTGTTATGTTAAATGCAAAAAAATTGCCAGTATTGCAATTTACTTGTGGCAAGAAGGGTAAATAATTTGGTGGGGCAAGACGTTTGTTTTATTTAAGGAAAAAACAAATTATTGCTTAGAATAAACTAAAAAGAACAGCAGGCGTCACGTTACAATGTGTGACGGCCGTGATAGTGTAGCCAAAAACCATAGCTTGCTTAGTAAGCTTAATTTTTCGAATGCTTGTTGTTTTGTTTTTGCTTTAACTTCGCTTTCCGTTTACAGAACGAATTAAATTTAAATAAATTTTGCACACCAACCAAAATATTCACAGAGATAATTAAGTTATAAAATGCAGAATATTATTAAAAGACAATTTACTCTTATTTAATTTTGTTCAGAATTTTAACTTTGGGCTATTATCGATATAAATAATTATTATTATTACAAGTTCATTGTTATCCTAGTTAAGTTAGATGGTTTAGGTGTTCTTCCTTCCTTCCTTCAGAGGCTGTTTTGATGTGAATCTTCTTTTTTTATACTCGTAGCTGACGAGCTCGTTGGTGCATTTACACAGGGATGGGCACTGATATAAGTTTGTGCACTTTTGTTGGTGTAGGCGTTGTCTCCGTACAACACTATTTTGTTTCCACTACTGCAGGCGTTGTCTCCGTACAGTAAATCAAAAGAAATAAAAGTTTCTTAGTGTTTTGTTTGCTGCTGTAGGCGTTGTCTCCGTACAGCGCTTTTATTTAAAACACTGTAGTGGGTATCATCGACCTCACTACGATTTGTTTAACAAATTAACGGGACGAAATTCCTCGTTAATTTTTCACGAACACAAATGTTTTGGGTCGGAGCTCGAACCGAAATTGGGCGCCAGTAAAGATAGTCTGAGTCGTGGTAGTTAAACAAACATTTAATTGAGCACTTTAAGTTTAGCAAATCAACACAATCGTGATTGATACTCGGCGTTACATTTATAGACTGACTTATGCTAACAAAAGATTCTTATATTTAAACCCTACGTCGATGGCAGCGCCGCTCAGCGCAGCCCAGCATAATGCTTACGTTGCGCCTCGTGCACAACATCCAACCCATACTTCACGTTATGCTGACTACGGCGATCCCAGGCTTCTACCAGTGGACAGTGTCGGTGACCGACAAACTGCTTGAAACGCAGATTTATTGACAACTCGGTTAACGGCTGTTAACTTATACATGTATTTCTATTAAGTAGAAGTATTGTACAATTATTGACTCTTTACGTTTCAAAAATGTCGAAGGGTGTCCCACTGTCGCGTGCTGCTCGACTGTTGCTCTTGTTTAAAATCGATTACTAACCGATTCTTCTTACTTCCATCTTCGTTGTAGCCCTTTTTACCTACAACCCACACTGGGGAATTGTAAGGACTTTTACTTGGCCTAATAATATT
Organism: Zaprionus africanus; assembly: GCA_018151435.1. Taxonomy (NCBI): domain Eukaryota; kingdom Metazoa; phylum Arthropoda; class Insecta; order Diptera; family Drosophilidae; genus Zaprionus; species Zaprionus africanus. The sequence continues at coordinate 23,430 of JAECXB010002298.1, forward strand.
TTCATCCAACATCCTGTTGATTTCTTTGTTAACTGAATGGGGTTAAGGATATTGTTTCCTTTATATAGCATTATCACTTAACGTCCTTATTTCTCCTTTAATGTCAGTTCTAAAGGGAAGGAACGTTTGAATTTGTGAATGTTTGGTAGATATTTCTTGAATAATTTGTTATTCAAGATTTTGAAAATCGTCCGTGAAGTTCACGGAATGGTCTGCTTTGTGTAGTGAAGAAGAACTGATAAAAGAGGATACTGAGGCCTTACGGCGTCGGCTCTTTTTACCTTCCTCCTACGTTTAGGGCTACAAACGATTTTATTATCGTGAGTGCGGGAATTATCGTCATCACTTGTTGATGACTCAATATTGGACACTTGGAATAAAGAATAAAAGCTACCATTTTTTCCTTTTTGGGAGTCCAAGTAAGTAAGCACATTCGAATCTACATCCGAACACTGGAAGTTACCAACTGTATCTTCAGGTGGCCTTTCATAATTAATTTTTTTCGATTTCGTTATTATAAGCTAACGTATCTTTTAATAGGTCTATGATAGCATTCATTTTTTTTTAAAAGGTTATAACCGACTAATAGATCGGCTTCAAGGTTTTCGATTTCGTAGAACCTTTCAGTTCTACCAAAAAAATTTATATTATGAAAGTGGGTTATCAAGCTATACCCATTAACCGTTTTGATTCTTTTCTTAATAACTAATTCTTCAGGGTTCTGATAAACACCCTTTTTTATATAATACGCTGTTGCGCCGGTGTCTATTAATATCTTAAGTTTTTTACCTAAGGTTCTGTCTCTGCGGAAGACGTAGGGAAGCTCTCCCCCTCTTTCTTCAAAAAATATTCTTCATTCAAATTATTTACGCACATTGCTTTTTGCGGTTTTTGTGTTGAATTTTGAGTGTACTCCCGCTTCAACGGGTGTGAGTTGTGACGATTGTCTTGGGGTCTATTATGGATCTGTTAAGACTTATCGACCTCCATTGGGATCGGTGGGGGCTGTGGAGTAGAATTGCCTTGGGCAAAAACGTTCCTATTTGTTTGTTGATAATTATTTTGGTTTCCTCGATTGAAACGTAGATTATTATCATATTGTTGATCTGGCTTTTCAGACTTCTTTTGAGTCTTAGGATTTGAGTTATTGATTGGCTGAGAGCGAGCATAATAATTGTAAGCAAAATTTGCTCTTTGATGGTTAGCCTCGAGCTCTTGGGCTTTAGCTAATGCATTTGGAAGGTTTTCTGGTTTAATAGAAAACAAAACCTCAGAAAGATTGCCGTTCAGGCCTGTAATGAAAATTCGTAATGCGTTTTCCCTGTTTTTAGAGTTCATTTCATTTATAACATCGGTTTTGTAGCCATATGTCAAAATTGTTTTGTCAATTAATAGGGTTAATTTCTTATTAACCAAATTGTAATACTCAAGAACTGTCATATTGCCTTGCCCTAAGAAATTAAGTTCTTGTTCAATTATATGAATTGGACGCCTATCACTGTAAGCGAAGTCCAATCGCGCAAGTATCGCGTCAAAGTTAAGTACTGTACAATGGTTGGTTAAAGTATCATTTGCCTTTCCTGTTATTTTGTTTCTGAAGAATAATAACACTGCTAGAACTCGTTGGGAATTCTTGTGGTGCAGAGGTGAAAACCAATTCAAAAAAACAAGTTTGTCTCTTTTGTTGTGTTTGGACTTAATACTGCATTGAATTCATCTACGAGAATTCCTGATTGCAGTTTGCACTTTGTTAAAAGGTGCATAAAGCTCTATTGGTGTAGAGCATTGTCCGGCGTGTCTACCGTTATTTGTAATAAGCGTGGCTTACGACCTGCATTTGTTAATAACATATTAGCTGACTCGAGGTCAATATCGGTTTGATTTCTGCATTATTGCTTATCTAGTCGATATTATTGCCAAACACAACAAGAACACTTGTCTAAAGACAAGGAGCGGGCTTAAATGTACAATTGTTTCACGAAGTAGCCAACTACGATCATCAGCATTCATCGCTGACTAACTTGGTGATCGAAGATAGTTTCTTAAGATTCTTAAGGCACCTACATATTTGCGGCTACCTTCTTTATATAGCTTCATGGCGGAGCACGCTGCTTTGCGCCAACTAACATATCCTGCATAACTACCTCCAAATTCTGGTATCGATTTAATCACGTCGAATGACTCATCACACCTAATCGAATCATTTATTTGAGTCGGTTCATACTTCTGAACTGGGTTGGAATTGTTATTTAATTGTAACCTTAATTCTGCAAATTTCATCTGCTAAGGCTCAAGTTTTGGTTGCTATTAATTCTGCAATTATGTCTGCTGTCAAACTATTAGCCATTTTTAATTTTGAAAAACCGCTTATTAGGTCGTCCAGCTTAATTTAATAATACAATAACAAAAAAGATAAGGTTTATTGAAGCTCACGTAGATGTTTTCCTTCTTGGCTGAGGGTCTTCCTTCTTGCTGTGAGGGTCTTCCTTCTCGTTGTGGGTGGGGTGTCTGCCTTCTTGGGTTAAGTTTGGGTTTTTTTTTTTTTTGAGTGGCACTACGGCTCACTTTTTAAGTTTGTCAATTAGTTTGGGTTTGTTTGAGTAACACTTTTAAGTTTTTAAAGAGCGGTTTTAGATTTTTGCTCTTTTTTTCTTGGACACCTTTTTATTTTCTTCAAGTTTCCTTTCTTTTAAATAAATGAGTTCTTAAAGAGCGATTTTAGATATTTGTTTTTTTGAAACACAGGAACTGGTCTTTCGCGACACTTGGGAATTATGGTTGTTAATTCCTTTTTGTTTTTTTCACTTGCAAATCACTTAAGGATATCGTTAATCCTTTTGTGCGTGATTCGACCGGAAAAATTTGACGCGAGCCCCACGTTGGGCGCCAATTAATCGAGCCGTTTGTAGGACTTCGAAAAAAATATATTTTTATTTGTGCAGAACGACTCCGTTTCTTGTGGTAACAAAATTAAGACTAAAGTTACAATATTGTTCTGAGTCCGAAGTGGCCTTTGAAGATGTCAAAGCTTCTGCTGATCGAGCTAAAGCTTAAAGCGCGTGATGCAATTTGGACTTTAGACGAAGGAAGATTTGTTTACAAATAAGTGTTTGGCACACTAGGCTTTAGGCTGCGTGGGTGGTTTATGAATTCAAAGAAGAGTTAATCAAGAGTCGAAGTTCCCATCCGACCGTGCAGCCGAAGTGTATGGGATACAAGGATTGAAAAAACCTGTGATAACAGATTTACCCCCTGTTTGAGGTCTCTATGTGTTCAGTGCTTAGTGGTTATACAGTAGCTTGGCGGAGTGTGTGCCGAAATCAAAGACCAATGATGTTGACAGTTTTCGTGTTCGATTGCTGCCGCGATCAATGTGTGGCATGTTTTCTTTTTTTTCTTTCTTTTCTATTAAATAATTTAAAAGCTTAACAAAAACAATAATTTTTAAATTTTTTGGTAATCAACATATTTATTTAGAACACTTTTATAAACTTTGCCGAATGTTGCACAAAGCTGACAAATGCAGACATGCATGTATCGGCGTCCCGCTCTAACATTCTTGCACATTGATTGTCTTAACTATTGCATAAAATAATTAAATTTATTTTGGGAAACTATTTTTATTGATATTTATTTAAATAATATAGAATTTAGGTAGCGTGTGTAGTTTTCGACTGTTATTTTCCTTTTAGTTTATTAGAATAAAACAAAAACCTAAAAAAAGGTAATTAAAATATAAAGTTACACCAGCCACGCATTATTTATTAACAAGTCGGAAATTTATTAAAATTAAGTCTTACTCTTTTTTTTAATGACAATAGTAGCTATGGCCTTAAGCTTGTTTTTATACCCTTTGACCATTGAAAATGGTCAAAAAAGGGTATACTAACTTTGTGCAAATGTATGTTACAGGCAGAAGGAGGCGTGGGAGACCCCACAAAGTGTATATATTCTTGCTCAGGATCACTAGCCAAGTCGATTAAGCCGTGTCTGTCCGGATGTCTGCATGTCTGGATGTCCAGATGAACACACAAATCTCAGCTAATTTAAAAGCTAGAGACACCAAATTTGGCATGAATGTTTCTGCTAATCCGGGACAGGTGAAGTTATTTTTAAATGTTAGGTGCCACGCCCCCCGCCCACGCAAATCCATAATTTCATCTCTTAAGCTGATTTTCGAGCGACATATAAAAGACACAACATTCTGAGTAAGACTATACTTAGCTAATTATAATACCAACATAGCGTCAGAATTCCAATTCGATCGGACAACAAACACAGAAGTTATTAAACAAAAGCCTTGTTCGCTTTGAGTTTGTATACAGACCAGCAAGCTATGACGTCATTGCAATGCTCATGTAAGAAAGAAAAGGAAAGAGAATGCGAGCGCGTAGCGCCATCTGTTGTTTTTCTCTTCTTTTCTATGCACACGCATTTTTTGCATTCAAACGCACACACACATACATACATTTGTGCTTGACCAATGAAATGATACACGCATATACACGTTTTCATACACAGTCGCATATAAAGGCTTACATTACGATATTTCTATTACGTAGAAGTATTGTACAATTATTGACTCTTTACGTTTCAAAAAGGTCGAAGGGTCCCACTGTAGCGTGTCGCTCGACTGTTGCTCTTGTTTTTTTTGAAATGTATGGGGTATACTTATTATATATTCATATTTACATAGATACATGTGGTACGTATTTAATACTTTATATTCTTTTTGTTTTGTTTTATCTATGTTTTGGAATGATGTTATTTCTTTTAAATTTTTTGGAGATATAAGGATTTTTCTGTATTATATAGTGAGCATTCGATGGGTGTGTGTGTAATAGAGAGTGTTGAGTTGCACTTTGTACAAAGTGGTGGTAAGATTTTGGGATTAGAAAGGAAATGGCTATGGGTTAGGTGTGTATGTCATAGTCTTAGTCTTGTGAATTTTAAAAAGTCGATTCGTGATGTATTTTTTATTGTTGATTTTGTAGCTTTGTCATGGGAGATTGCTTTGTAGTATTGGGATGCGTTGTTAGGTATTAGTTTGAAGTATTGTTGGGTGCTTTGCTTTATGAAGTTGTTTATATCCGACCGCGCTTTCTTTCCCGTGAACTGACGTGTTTTTTTCTGTGCTTCGATATTTCCGCGTTTTTATTAAAAACAACCGGTGTTTTATAAATCTTTTATTTTAAAACCGATCTTCTTTTGATAGCCCGTTCATGACGCGACTTCGAAAAAAATATATTTTTATTTGTGGAGAACGACTCCGTTTCTTGTGGTTACAAAATTAAGACTAAAGTTACAATATTGTTCTGAGGCCGAAGTGGCCTTTGAAGATGTCAAAGCTTCTGCTGATCGAGCTAAAGCTTAAAGCTCGTGATGCAATTTGGACTTTAGACGAAGGAAGATTTGTTTACAAATAAGTGTTTGGCACACTAGGCTTTAGGCTGCGTGGGTGGTTTATGAATTCAAAGAAGAGTTAATCAAGAGTCGAAGTTCCCATCCGAGCGTGCAGCCGAAGTGTATGGGATACCAGGATTGAAAAAACCTGTGATAACAGATTTACCCCCTGTTTGAGGTCTCTATGTGTTCAGTGCTTAGTGGTTATACAGTAGCTTGGCGGAGTGTGTGCCGGAATCGAAGACCAATGATGTTGACAGTTTTCGTGTTCGATTGCTGCCGCGATCAATATGTGGCATGTTTTCTTTTTTTCTTTCTTTTCTATTAAATAATTTAAAAGCTTAACAAAAACAATAATTTTTAAATTTTTTGGTAATCAACATATTTATTTAGAACACTTTTATAAACTTTGCCGAATGTTGCACAAAGCTGACAAATGCAGACATGCATGTATCGGCGTCCCGCTCTAACATTCTTGCACATTGATTGTCTTAACTATTGCATAAAATAATTAAATTTATTTTGGGAAACTATTTTTATTGATATTTATTTAAATAATATAGAATTTAGGTAGCGTGTGTAGTTTTCGACTGTTATTTTCCTTTTAGTTTATTAGAATAAAACAAAAACCTAAAAAAAGGTAATTAAAATATAAAGTTACACCAGCCACGCATTATTTATTAACAAGTCGGAAATTTATTAAAATTAAGTCTTACTCTTTTTTTAATGACAATAGTAGCTATGGCCTTAAGCTTGTTTTTTATACCCTTTGACCATTGAAAATGGTCAAAAAAGGGTATACTAACTTTGTGCAAATGTATGTTACAGGCAGAAGGAGGCGTGGGAGACCCCACAAAGTGTATATATTCTTGCTCAGGCTCACTAGCCAAGTCGATTAAGCCGTGTCTGTCCGGATGTCTGCATGTCTGGATGTCCAGATGAACACACAAATCTCAGCTAATTTAAAAGCTAGAGACACCAAATTTGGCATGAATGTTTCTGCTAATCCGGGACAGGTGAAGTTATTTTTAAATGTTAGGTGCCACGCCCCCCGCCCACGCAAATCCATAATTTCATCTCTTAAGCTGATTTTCGAGCGACATATAAAAGACACAACATTCTGAGTAAGACTATACTTAGCTAATTATAATACCGACATAGCGTCAGAATTCCAATTCGATCGGACAACAAACACAGAAGTTATTAAACAAAAGCCTTGTTCGCTTTGATTTTGTATACAGACCAGCAAGCTATGACGTCATTGCAATGCTCATGTAAGAAAGAAAAGGAAAGAGAATGCGAGCGCGTAGCGCCATCTGTTGTTTTTCTCTTCTTTTCTATGCACACGCATTTTTTGCATTCAAACGCACACACACATACATACATTTGTGCTTGACCAATGAAATGATACACGCATATACACGTTTTCATACACAGTCGCATATAAAGGCTTACATTACGATATTTCTATTACGTAGAAGTATTGTACAATTATTGACTCTTTACGTTTCAAAAAGGTCGAAGGGTCCCACTGTAGCGTGTCGCTCGACTGTTGCTCTTGTTTTTTTTGAAATGTATGGGGTATACTTATTATATATTCATATTTACATAGATACATGTAGTATTTAATACTATATATTCTTTTTGTTTTTTTATTAACATGTTTTATCTTTGTTTTGGAATGATGTTATTTCTTTTAAATTTTTTTGGAGATATAAGGATTTTTCTGTATTATATAGTGAGCATTCGATGGGTGTGTGTGTAATAGAGAGTGTTGAGTTGCACTTTGTACAAAGTGGTGGTAAGATTTTGGGATTAGAAAGGAAATGGCTATGGGTTAGGTGTGTATGTCATAGTCTTAGTCTTGTGAATTTTAAAAAGTCGATTCGTGATGTATTTTTTATTGTTGATTTTGTAGCTTTGTCATGGGAGATTGCTTTGTAGTATTGGGATGCGTTGTTAGGTATTAGTTTGAAGTATTGTTGGGTGCTTTGCTTTATGAAGTTGTTTATATCCGACCGCGCTTTCTTTCCCGTGAACTGACGTGTTTTTTTCTGTGCTTCGATATTTCCGCGTTTTTATTAAAAACAACCGGTGTTTTATAAATCTTTTATTTTTTAAAACCGATCTTCTTTTGATAGCCCGTTCATGACGCGACTTCGAAAAAAAATATATTTTTGGGCCATGGATTTTAAAAAAATTCATGGTCTACTGTGTTTGTCGGAACGCAAATGTGCGTAACAGGCAGAAGGAGGCATCTCCGACCCCATAAACTATATATATTCTGAATCAGTAGCAACAGCCGAGTCGATTGAGCCATGTCTGTCTGTCCGTCTGTCCGTCTGTCCGTCTGTCTGTCTGTCCGTCTGTCCGTCTGTATGAACACCTGGATCTCAGAAACTATAAGAGCTAGAGTCTTCAAATTTTGTGACAACATCCGTGTATGTTGCAGTGTTTCAAAGTTTTTTTGGAATTTGGCCACGCCCCTTCCCGCCTCTGTAAATCAGTAATAACTATTTAATATACACAATATACACCCTACAACCAAAGTTATACATCTCACATGACAAATACCTTTTCACGGGTGTTTTCTGAAAATTTCATTTAAATTGGACTAAAAATAAGTGAGATATGATCCGAATTAAACTCAATTTGAACGTATACTTATGCGCATATTAAGACCTAATTTACGCATCATACCGAAGTTCGAATCGTCGGACACACAGCATTTTACAAAACTTTTCATTTGCATATAATGGTAACAGAATTAGTTCAGAATGCAACCTTGCCGATCGAACAACAAATGAGGCAGTGGTTTAGTGGTTAGAGTGGCAGATGGCAATTTTTGGGGAATTCTCGTGTGTGCGTGCGTGAGTTCGAGTCTTATGCGCGGCTGGTGCTATTTTTATTTTAATTACTTTTTTTTTTTTTTTTATTCTTATAAACTAAAAGTAAAACTACACCCGCTACCTAAATCCTAAATTATTTAATTACATATCAATAAAATTATTTTCCCAAAATAAATTTCATATTTTTGTGCAAGGCAATCAATGTAAACGAATGTTAGAGCGGGATGCCGGCACATGCATGTCTGCATTTGCACATTTATGTCTCGGCGTCCCGCTCTAACACGCATCAATTGCCGTATTCGGCACACATACATACGTAACTGTCAGATTTGTGCAACATTCGACATAGTTTATAAAAGTGTTCTAATTAAATATATTGATTACCAACAAATTTAAAAATTATTGTTTGTTTAGCTTTTAAATTATTTAAAAGAAAGAAAAAAGGAAACCATGTCCACTCATTGATCGCGGCAGCAATCGAACGCGGACACTGTTGTCAGTCAACATCATTGGTCTTCGAATCCAGCACACACTCCGCTAAGCTATTGTACAACTTCCGCTGCCGCTACTTCTTTTTGGCATTACCGAAAAGTGCATACCCCAACTTATTGCCCTCTCGCCTAATGCTTATAATTCTTGTCTATTCGCTTTTACATTGCTTATGCGTTCTTTTTCTTCTGTCTGTCAATTGAATTTGTGCGTGTCGTTCGAATTAAATAATATTTTAAATGCTTAATAATAATTCAAACAAACCAAAATTGTTATTATAAATAAGGGAAAATAAATTATACACGGTATACCATGATAATCCATGGCCTTCTACAGTCAGCACCTGACTGTAGCGTTCGACTGGTTATTTGTGGAGAACGACTCCGTTTCTTGTGGTTACAAAATTAAGACTAAAGTTACAATATTGTTCTGAGGCCGAAGTGGCCTTTGAAGATGTCAAAGCTTCTGCTGATCGAGCTAAAGCTTAAAGCTCGTGATGCAATTTGGACTTTAGACGAAGGAAGATTTGTTTACAAATAAGTGTTTTGCACACTAAACTTTTAGGCTGCTTGGGTGGTTTATGAATTCATAGAAGAGTTAATCAAGAGTCAATGGGAATTGTTTACAATAGCGAAACATGAAGAGTTGAGAATCAAGACTCAATGGGAACTGTTTACAATAGCGAAATATGAGGCGTTGAGAATAAATTGTTAAGAGTCCGGAAAAACTATGAAAAGTTGTTTATAATTTACATAAGGAACGCTAAGTAGCTCAGGGTGATAACTTGCATGCCATTCAAATAAGTCAAACTAATCTTTGTTTGCTAATATTATATTTTTTGTGCATTGGTTCTGCTCATCTGTTGCTTTGTTTACATCTTTACTCTTTTCGGTAAGCAACGTTGTTGTTAGTGGCTCACCGCTATTACTCTCTTTCTTATCTATCCTAATTCTTTGAGCGCGCCTAAGCATCACTCACGCTTTGCCGCTCTCTCTACTGCACTGTTGTTGCTTGATCGTTTTTGCGCTCTTTGCTCTCTGCCTTTTGCACGCGCCAATTTCTTTTTCTTGCGCACATACCTCTTTTTCTTGTTTTTGTTTTGTTTTCTTTGCGGCTGTTTTAATTTGTTACAGTAGGTGTCCCCTATAATGGACGCATTGATTTGTTTTAAAAAATCCTGCCTTAAGCAGGTGACGGCTGCCCAGCCTAGCATATGGTGTTGGCTATGTGATAACGTAGTACACGCGAAGTGTGCCGGTTTTTCTGGCCCGACGGCTTATGCCGTAGCCAAGCGCACTGGGTTGCGTTATTGCTGCGATATGTGTAGGGAAGTGGAAGGTAAAATTTGTTCGTTTATGCGGCAAACAAAGATTGGATTTAGGGAACTGCTTGGAAGTTTTCGCACACTATCCGACCAGTTCTTAGCGCTCGATTCATCTTTCAATAACCTTAAGTTATTGAACGAATCCCCAAAGCGGGAAAAATCCACCCGAATAGAAGAGCCAATTATCGCCACCCAGCTCCCTATAATTGACCAGCCAGGTACGCCTATGACACAGCCGTTAATGTCGTTCACCAATCCCCCGATGGTAACGAGATCTGCGGCTAAATCAATTTCGATTCCCAAAATGTCATTGAGTGGGCGCAACCAGTGAAGCCCAAATTTTCCTTATGTCCGCTGTGGTCTCGTTGCCCGTGCCACAGGAATTAGTGTTACCTAAGGTGTGTTCAAGTTCTGGTTTACCAGAAGAGAATCTCTGCTCTGGAAATATACCTGAGGCGCCTAAAAAGATTATAGGTGTTCCACAAAAGAAACAGATTTTTGTTACTAGGCTTGCCCCTGAACTCACATCAAATGATGTTAAAGCTTATATTCAAGCTAAAACCCAAGCCGTTGATATAAAAGTGGAAAAATTGAAGTTTTCTTATGAGAGGGACATATCATCCTTCAAAATAAGTGCCGCAAACGAACTCTTAGGCATTATATGTTCGGCAAAATTTTCGCCGGAACATGAAATGGTTAAAGAGTTCGTAGCAAAGGAAAAAAGAAAGATCGTCCACCGATTGAACTTCTTTTGCCTTTTCTAGCAGCAG
>JAECXB010002302.1:0-65391 GCA_018151435.1 Zaprionus africanus
ACATGAGCATTGCTGGTCAGTATACAAAATCTAGCGAACAAGGTGTTTGTTTAATAACGTCTGTGTTTGTTGTCCGATCGAATTGAAATTTTGACGTTATGTTGGTATTATAATTAAGTATGGTCTTTCTCGGAATGTTGTATGTTTTAAAAGTCGCTCAAAAATCAGCTTACAAGATTAAATTATTGATTTGCGGGGGCGGTGGGCGTGGCAACCAAACATTGAAATAAGCTTCATCTGCGCCGGGTACACAGAAACCTTCATGCCAAATTTGGTGTCTCTAGCTTTTATAATAGCTAAGATCTGTATGTTCATCTAGACAGCCGGACATCCAGACAGACGGACAGACATGGCTTAATCGACTCGGCTAGTGATCCTGAGCAAGAATATATATAGTTTGTGGGGTCTCCCACGCCTCCTTCTGCCTGTTACATACATTTGCACAAAGTTAGTATACCCTTTTTTGACCATTTTCAATGGTCGAAGGGTATAAAAACAGCATCCTGCCTAATGTTTTTCCGCCTTGCTTCAAACCACTTGCAAAACAGTTCCGCATTGTTATAATTGAGGTTATGCAAAGTTGTTAAAAGAGGCATTTTAAATAATGGCCATATAAACAAGAATCCCTGTAGTCCTGGGCACTAGTTCATAGCTGGTGAAATAAGTACTTACAAACAGAACACCTCTACTTACTTTACACACACTAAGCAATGTGTTTTATCATTTCGTTTTTTGTATGAAATGTCCGCAATCGTCACTACATCATTTGCCAGTAAGTAGTGAATTGGCTACCCATGACTAGACACTTACAATATGTAAGGGCTAGTGCAAAGAGTACCCATGTTTGGAATGCTTAAATAAGTACCCATGAAAAATGAAAATATAAATAATATAAAATGAATATAAATATTCAATTAATGTCTTCATTGATTTAATCTAAATACTTTATCGATAAATGAATCCTCTTAATTTTTGTAATGTTCTTAGTATTTTAGTCGTTATTGTGTTTTTTGTTAATGGTGACCTTTTTGAAAAATCGTTTTTTTTTTTTGCAGCATCAAGGCCTTTCGGAGTAGTTTATCACCATTGCCATTTTTATATATATTGTCGATTTCATGTAAAAAATATAAAAGTAAGAAAACACAATTTAAGTTGGGTGATTAATGGTAATTTATATAAAATGGACATCTAAGTGAATTCAATATTTTAAATACAATTGCAATTTTAATAAAATTAAGTGCTACGAACTATGCTTAGTTATGAATTAAATAATACCTACATAATAAGGTTACATAAAAACTGCTTTCAGGTTTTAATGCAGGTTTAACCTGAACAATCGATGTTGTAGGCTAACAAAACAGTATTGGACAGAATATTTTTTTAAATTTTTTTGAATACCGCCTGGAATTATTATGTTTTGGATTGCATCATCTGTAGAAAATAAAGATAAATTATCATCAAAGCAAAATTTTAACTGTATATTCTTCTTTCAAAAGTTTTTTTTCGTTTATTTCCTTGTTTATGTCTTTCAAATTTTCTACGGTCTGAATTGGGAATTTTCTTGACACTTTTTGCCCCTGCTGCTCTGTAGCTGCTTCCAAAATGACCCTTTGGTCAGCTAAATAAAAATACAAAAATGTTTTAGCCGTTTGCGACTACTTCTTGTATGAGTTTGCCTCAAACGCAGGCTGTTGTGTTACCCCACAAAATGTGTTTGGGATTGTAGTCTCCGCCTGTTATAAATTTGTCTCCTAGTGTTACAAAAAAGAGTTTAAAAATCAGCTTTTATCAAACGCTCACTGAGTGGAATATACACCGATGCTAATGAAGTTTGTAGTTGCACTCTCGCTATCTGCTTGTTGAAGGCTAAGATTAGAGGTTGAGGACAATGATTTAGGCAATGATTTTTTAGTCGGCGCGCACGATGATAGTGGCACCCCTTCTACTGTTTTCACTGGTGTGGACGGCGTGGTAGCTGGTATAACCAGCTAAGAAGATGCGCTGTCCTTCCCGCTCATGTGTTTCTGTGCAAACAATATATCAATTTTTTGCATGCTGAGGAAATGTCGGAGTGCGTCACAGTTTCTAGCTAGTTCACGTGCATTCCAAAATCCGATTTTTATCATAGGTTGAGTCATTTTGACGTCCATGATATGAGAACCTGAACTTGTTCTCGAAATGCCTTGTTGGATTCCACATTCTCCTCTACAAGTTTGAACATTTTGTCCATTCTCGAGTTTATATCCCGAATGGCGTTTTCTAACGACTGGAACTTCTTGCCAAGTCCTAAATCTTCCGGAGAGTGTACATCTCTCTGCTGGTGTTGAGTCACATAAGATTCCAATTGAGGAGCTTTCGGCCGAGCAATATCGGCATAAGAAATAGTGCTCCTGATGGCATCACCGGGAATGAATCCTCGAGAGAATGTGTCACCTTATTTAGAGCTGACGGAGTTGCCACTAGCAAGAAAAATAAGGAGCCCTGGGCTTGGCTTGAGCTTTTTTTAATGTTGATGTTGATGCACAAATAACTGTAGCTCGTGCATGACGTAGTTGGGTGGGGGCCAGGACACTTGCCGCAAATTGGGTCCTGGAGGCAATAGTTCTGGGAGTTCCCAACAATGTGGCATCTCAGGCATTGTGGCATTTCGTTTCTGCGACGCGCACGTTCTATTGTGACTCTGTGTCTACCAAGTTGCGTTACCTTTAGAACTTCCGACATTTTTGGCGATTGCTCTAAATTGACGAAGAATATATTTTGCCTGGTCTTGTAATTAATATTCGCTACGTCATCACTATCACAAATCTGCTCGTTATGCCAGTCTCCTTTTCTCGGACAATATATGTGGAGAGCTTTGTAACCGAGGTCAGCAAATGCTTTCTCTATTTGCGCCTTGGGCACACTTGCATGTATTCCCTTTAGAACAACTCTGAAGGGTTTGTCCCCTTTGAGTTGGTGATGCCAAATCTTGCAATTAAGGGAAAGTAATTTGCTAACCACAGCGCGTAAAGCATCGGAGTTGGTTATGTATATACGTGATACTCCGAATTTCGAGGTTCGTATAGTGCAATGTTTGCACCAGCAGACGAATTCAATGTCTGTTCCAGTGTTTGGGGGTTGCTGATGTTTGGTACTCAAAAGCTGGGGCAGGTTAAAACCGTATTTGCCTGTTTCTAATATCGGCAGCTAGAGTTGTTTCTTCTTCATCAGGATAATTTTCAGTAAGATCTTCCAATATTTTATCTGCTCTTCAGCTAATGCGGCAAATCGGTTGTTACTGGGCAAAGACAAGGAGGGTGTTGTTTTCTGAGGCTGAGAAGCCTGCTTCTTAGTTTTCTGTTCTACTTGAACCGTATTTATAATTTAGGTGCTGTTTCAGAAATCGTTGGTTTTCCGAGAGACATTGTTGGGGATGAATTAGAGCTTGCTGATACAACCACAGTGTAGGAATTGGTAGAGGAACAGCTAGCTTGGGTAGTGGTGATGGTGCAGGTAACATTGGTTTTACTGCTAGATGTTACCTTTGAAGTTGAGTAGTCTTCTTGTGAAGATGCGTTGTTTGTTATTAAGGAACGAATTGCTGCTGGGCTTGCTCCAGCTATTTCTCTCATCTCCTCTAGTTTTCCTCTTCATAGAGAGAGACACGATGTTTTAGTCTCCGTTATTACAATTGGTATTCTTTATTTCTAAATAAAGCAACTGTAAAAATATCTTCGCAAGAGAAGCGAACAAACAATTTCGGCCTTTTGCGCAAAGCGCTGGGCGTGGCCTGTTTCCGTAGAGGTTATCTATGATAAGTACCGTTTTTGGCTGTCACCACCACTGTGCAGTGGCTAAAAATAGATATTGCGCAGGTTCACAATAAGATTTGGTGAGATGTTGAAGATGATTCACTACAAAAGAGGCTTGACAATCGCGAACGTCGGAATACAACGAATGCTAGACAGACACTCCTCTAAAAGCTCACTGTACAAAACATTTTTTTTATTTTTCTTATTTCATTAGGGATCAGACTACAAATTTTTCTATAACCTAACGTGCATCTATAGTTGTTTCTTCCCAAGTCTTCTCCAAGACTAATACTTATAATTTATTTAATAAGTAGTTTCTGTAATACAAAACATTGTTTTATTTAAGCTTCCCCCCCAAAAAACATATCCTAAAAAATCTCCCCCCAAATAACACCCCCCAAAACCAAACCTTTCTAAAAAAACCCCCCATAAACACCCGAAAACCCCAACCCCTAAAAATAATAACCCAAATAATCAAATTTTTCAATACATTACACACAAACCACTAATAATAAAAAAAAAAAAACACAAAAGAAAACGTAAATAAATAAAAAAATAAAAAAATAAAAAAATTATAATAAAAAAAAAAAAAATAATTATAATTTATAAAAACACACTCCCAACCCCAATAGAACAACCAATAATAATAAATTTAAATTAAAAATAAATTTATTTTTTAATTAAAAAAAAAATAAAAAAAAAAAAAATTAAGCTCCCTTCTGCACATGCAGGAACGTCGGGCAGGCTTTTAGGCGAGGCTCATTAAATAATTTGTTGGTTGGTTGACTAGCTAAACGTTGCATTGTTAATTATAGATGGGTTGATTTTAGTGACCATTGCTGAGTTTGGAGTTAGAAGAAGATGGGTTGATTTTAGTGACCATTGCTGAGTTTGGAGTTAGAAGATGGGGGCTCTGGTAATTTTCTTCACGTGCGTTTATAAAATGTTGACTTATAGGTTAGGCCAATTACGGCCGGCGAGTAGGAGCACTTTGGCACATTCTGCGAGATACGGAGCGGTGCTCCTTTGGGCAAGATCCGGGTACTGCCCACGAGAAAAATCGGCAAAGCTGCTCATTTAGCCCGAGAAGCAAAGGGGTGCTCCTATGGACTCCCACTGACGTGCTTGCTGAGAAGAAAAACGAGAGTTCAGAACCTTGCTGATTTTGCTTGTATTAAAGCTACGTTACATTTAGGGGAAAGAGGTACACTTTACCGCGTCAATGTCGCTAGCTTTCTCCTGCTCTGCTGTAATGTTAATTAGACAGCCAAATCCTGTTCAAGCCACAACCGATAGTTATATTCTAGGGTTTTTTTTTATTTAGCCAATTTTATTTCACTTTTGGAAAAAAATTAAATTTCTCACTTACGTGGACAAAGATGAAATAATAAATTGAAAAAATAAAATTAGGAAACTTCCTAATAATTTTAAATAGTTTGAAAACTTTTCACTTCACTTTTTGTTATGAAAATTTTTTGACACGTGGATTTAAAATTTTTGCTAAAACCAGAGACGAGTTATCTCTTTGACGAACAGTGTAGAAAAGATCGTTTTAAGAAAACAGCTACGGATAAACCACGAGGAGTGTGCTTTTCCTGACAGATAACAAGGGCCCACAAAAAAAAATGTGTCATGATCTGGGTATGCGGCATATGCAGTTATATGTATTTTGGGTCGCTGTTTCCGAATCCGGTGTCAGAAATTCTTTGTCACGTCTGAATTCTGACAAAAACTGAAAACCCTTTAAATATCCCCCAAAACATATAGAATCCTGATCTGTGCGATATGTGCTTTAATGTGTATTTTGACCTTCTAAGTCCGAATCCGAAGTTAAAATTTACACTAGACGTCTAAGTTTCGATTTAACCTCAAAAAGCCCGAATGGGAGCCCCATAAAATAATGGGTGTTCATGATCGGGTAGTGTGATATATGTTTATATATGTTTTTTTACCTCCCAAATCTGAATCAAAAGTCAAAACGTGGCTATACATATAACCGCATACCCAGATCATCACCCTTTTTTTTGGTTTTTGTGGGCCTGTGTAATAGAAACTGCAACCATATGGCTTTATCCTAAAGCTCAGCTTTGGATATTACCTGTTCTCTTCTATCATAAATGTATGTAGGAAATTAACCAGATCAGGGAACTAAAAAGAAGGATAAAACAGAGAGTAAGAGATTAACGTGCAGTGGCAACGCTTATTAACGGAAAAACAAAAAAAGGGACATTGATTAAAATGGTGTACGAAAGCGGCCGCAAGTTTTTCAATCGCGCTATACCATACTTATACAACTAGAGCTAAACAATTGCCACCAAGCAATTGAATAATAATAAACAGAAACGATTGTCATTAAACAATATAAAGTGTAAGATGAACAATTGTCATCAAACAAATTTAGTAACATTATAGGATAAACTTACTACAATTTTGGTGGCTCGTCCGTGAATGACCCAAGTTGTGTACTAAAGAGTGCGAATGCGAAGGACGGGACGGGACCGTGCCGCGATCAATTAGAAGAAATACAACAAACGGGCGCAACGGTTTTTGTGTTTTTTGTCGTCAAAAGTTTGGTCCAAGTAAAAATCTGGTTTTTTGTGTGTTTTTTTTTGTGAAGTCAAGTTTTTCGAATAAAAAAATTTATGGTTTCTTTATATTTAGGATAGTCTAATTAGAAAAAAAAAAGTAGATTATTACTTTTATATGCAACACTCGCTTATCGCCCACCTCTCAAAGACAGCTGATTGTCGATAACATGCGTAAGACAAAATTGGCGGCAAATCATTTTGCAACGTTTGTGGTTTTTATTTCCTCAGAGAATTAAAAAAGTTTAAAGGGTATGTAGATTTGTACTTCACTAACATTTTTGTGTATGTTATATGTTTTGTTTATGTGCCTTTTTTACGGTCAACTTAACAAATGTGTGTTTCATGGAATATAACTTTTGTATGGCAAACCACATCAAAAATTTTAACGGCAAGTCATTAACTAACATGTGTATAATATTATACAACTAGTTTCATATGCTCCTTTTTGTTCCTTTTGAAAAAATTACGTTTTTGTAGATGAATACTTGTTTGGGCATGCAGAGCTGCTAGGACATTTGGAGCAACAATAGTCGCTCTGAGGATGCAGTTAGGCAGCATATAAATGAATGTTGTATTTCATTGGTAAAAAAAAAGTTAAGTCTTTCTTTGATTACATAAGGAAACATTTGCCAGGTTGCAATAGATCGTTGGACAGGTTGAAGAAAAAACACTTCAAATGGCTGGCATCTAGTATTAGTAAAATCGCTGATTGCGAAACTCCAAACAAAGTTGGTCGTCCAAAACTAGTTTATGAAAAGGCTAGTGACCGACTTAAAAGAAAATTAGCTTCGGACCTTGCCGAAGAAAAAAATAATTCTGTTGAGTTACAACAACTCTTAAACCACACAACTTCGCGGAAAGCAAATACCAACTCGATAGGAATGCCAATTAATATTTAGCTATGGATATGATGGATCAACTGGTCAGAGTATTTATAAGTATATGATGGGATCGCTGTTTGTTACTACAATTGTGCCATTAAAATTAGTAGATAGTAGTAGTAGTAATGAACAAAAAATAATTTGGATCAACAGATCGCCACAATCTATACGGTTTTGTCGTTCTTTAAAAATTGAATTTATTAAGGAAACTCGAGAGCTTATATTAGCAGAAAAAGATAACTTGGATACCCCAGACTCGTAATCTACACATATATTTGCATAAAATAAACAACATAAATATATTTGTAAAATATCTCGGTCAAATGACACTAATAGACGGTAAAGTCTTAAACATATTAACAGGATGTAACTCTTGCCAGTGTTGCCCGATTTGCGGAGCCAAAGCCAACGGCATTTAATGAATGTGAATGATTTTAATTCAGATATTTTTGATGCTAAATCTCAAACTTTTCATTTAGTTTGAAATAAGCCCTTTACATTGCGACTTGGATACGCTTCGTTGAATTTTTTTATAAACTTGCATACAGAGCTGATCTTAATACTTGGTGTAAAGGACTTTGATAAACCTAAACTAGTGGAACGAAAGCATTTTATACAAAACACAAATGATGGAGAAAATGGGTCTCAATTTGGACAAGCCGTTACCGAATGGAAGCGGAAATTCAAATGATGGCAAAACAGCCAGAAGGGCATTTTCTAATACAGCCTTACTGTCGTCAATATTAATATTGATTACGACATTCTCTTACAGCTTTTATATTATTTTAATAACGATTTCCTCAGAAAACGAAATTGACTCAGAAAAATTTAAAACATTTTGTAAAAATGTTTTTTTGACCTATCAGAACAAATATTCTTGGTATCCTATGTCACTGTTCACAAGGTGTTAGTTCATGGGCATCAAATTATAGATAATTGTTTGGTGCCTGTTGCGTCCGAATCGAGGAACAAATTATATAAGAGCGATCGGAGAAGACATGCAAGAAAATGCAGTCGCCTAGATACTATGAACGATATTTGTAATAGAGATCTAGATACGTCTGATCCTTTGTTGTCTAGTATTTATCTAAAAGAAAGACAAAGGAAAAACAAGCAACAGTCGAGCGGCACGCGACAGCGGGATACCCTTCGACCTTTTTTTAAACGTTAAGAGTCCATAACTGTACAATACTTCTACTTAATAGAAATATCGTAACGTAAGCCTTTATATGCGTCTTTATATGAATACTTGCATATGCATGTAGCATTTCATTAGTCAAACGCAAATGTATGTGTGTGTGTGTGCGTTTGAATGCAAAAAATGCGTGTGCATAGAAAAGAAGAGAAGAACAACAGATGGCGCTACGCGCTCGCATTTTCTTTTCTTTCCTAGATGAGCATTGCAATGACGGCATAGCTGGCTGGTCTGTATACAAAATCAAAGCGAACAAGGTTTTTGTTTAATAACTTCTGTGTTTGTTGGGCGATCGAATTGAAATTTTGACGTTATGTTGGTATTATAATTAAGTATGGTCTTACTCAGAATGTTGTATCTTTTATACGAGGGTCGTTTGATAAGTCCGTGACTTTTTGTATTTGCCGCGCACCTGCTCTAAATACAACACTGCTCCTGTCAGCAGTTATCGATTAACAGCTGACTGTAAAATTTTGAGAAAGCTGCGTTTTTGGTTTGCGTTTTATAGGCATTGAAAGCAGACGATCTCGATCTCCATTTTCGTTAAAATTCACGAGATCGTCTGCTTTCAATGCCTATAAAACGCAAACCAAAAAACGCAGCTTTCTCAAAATTTTACAGTCAGCTGTTAATCGATAACTGCTGACAGGAGCAGTGTTGTATTTAGAGTAGGTGCGCGGCAAATACAAAAAGTCACGGACTTATCAAACGACCCTCGTATTTTGAGGGCCTTGAGAAAACCTGCTTTCAATGCCTATAAAACGCAAACCAAAAAACGCAGCTTTCTCAAAATTTTACAGTCAGCTGTTAATCGATAACTGCTGACAGGAGCAGTGTTGTATTTAGAGCAGGTGCGCGGCAAATACAAAAAGTCACGGACTTATCAAACGACCCTCGTATGTCGCTCACAAATCAACTTAAAAGATTAAATTATTGATTTGCGGGGGCGGTGGGCGTGCCACCCAACATTTGAAATAAACTTCATCTGCGCCGGGAACACAGAAACCTTCATGCCAAAATTTGGTGTCTCTAGCTTTTATAATAGCTGAGATCTGTGTGTCCATCTGGACATCCAGACATCCGGACAGATAGACAGACATGGCTCAATCGACTTGGCTAGTGATGCTGAGCAAGAATATATATACTTTGAGGGGTCTACCACGCCTCCTTCTGCCTGTTACATACATTTGCACAAAGTTAGTATACCCTTTTTTGACCATTTTCAATGGTCGAAGGGTATAAAAAAGGACGCGGTGGCTCGGATTTAGAATTTTAAAATTTGACAATGTCTTGCTGCTGCTGGCTTCTACGATTGCTTTACAACGAATGAAAAAATTACGGAGAATAGGCCACAATCCGACCACACTCCCCGAATTTGCCGATCGTCAAACCAAGAGAGTAGCTTAAACTTAACGAAAATTCTTGTGTTCTCTTAATTACTAGCTTAGTTACATTTTTATCTACATATTTATAAAGCTGTTGTGCTTCAACAAAGGGACTCTATCTTCTTTCTCATTTCGTTAATCATGGCTGAATTTTGCTGTATGGTCGCAGTAGAATGCTCTCAGCATGTTGTGGCTTGATTAACTACTTTCATCATTTTTATCACGCACCACTTTTTAAAGTCGCAGTAGAGTAGGTAAGCAAATTAATTGTTGGCGCTGAGAGTATATGCTTTTTTAATAGATATGTAAACCTATGTCGAATGAGACGACTAGGCTCAAACGGCGTGTGAACAAGCTTGTGTCCTTCCTTGATTGGATATTGGCAAAATTAAGCTGCGAATTTTTTACTCGTTTGTTAAAACATGTCTTCAATAGCTGAAATATTATATCTGTCTCTTAGGGGTTACGTCCGAACAAACCATGGCGCATTTAATGCTATCCGAACAATTTTTTTGTGATTTTCAAGGTGGCTTTTTAAGACTTTGGACAATGGTAGGGGAAGTAGTTTCACTAGTTTACTTTGTATTCTGTATGCCAGACGCTCCGCTTCGCTGATGCAATAAATACAGCTGAGCAGTTTTGCATTGTTCAAAAGATTTCAGAATAAATTCTGAAACACGCGCAAGTTTTTGAGTTGTGCCATGCGCCTTACGAAAACCCAATTAATGGGAGGGGATTGCATTGGCAAAATCTTCGCATTTGAATAGCCGCGTCATAAGGAGTTTCTCAAATAACTTGTAGAAACCAGCAAGTAAGCTCATTGACGATATGACTTAACATCATCGTGTGGTTTGTTTGGTTTTAAAATCAGGATAACGGCTGCAGTTTTCAACTGACTGGTAAAACAGCCACACCTTAGAATACAATTAAAGATTAATACCAGATAAAGAAAAACTATTTTCAGGGAGCGATTTAATTACAAAGTTGTTATATCTATCTGGTCCAGCCGTGTGGTTTTCGTGTGATTGGACGGAATGCTGGTTATTTTCCATAATTTTCATAAATTGATTTCATGTACATCAATTTTGTTAATCTTGGATAGTTTGAGAGCCTTTTTTAGCCTATTAAGTGTTTGTTTGTACAAGCTACTTTTTGCGGACTCGGATCACTAAGTAACAAAGACGTAAGATATCGCTTGTTTCTTAAGAGCATTTGAAGAAGGTACGTGGTTCACGTAGCTGCTGTTGATGTTGTCGTTGAACTGATGTTTCGTACAAAAATATCAATGGCATCTTCAATATCTTTTCCTATCCTGATCTATGTATTTAGGTGGACCTCGTGGATTACAAGGTAATCATTGAATATTTACGTTGGCGTTTGGGAGAAGATATCTTTGATTAGAATTCATAGCATTATTGCTTAAGGTGATCCGAGTCTAAATCGATTGTGGAATATGTATAAAGATGAACACTGCCCATGCCAGCATAAACAGCAAAGTCAATAGCAAAAGGACGTTGGCGCCTATCACATGGGAAATGAGTAGCACCTCCCGTTGCTTAGAAGTTATATTACTTGTGTTGATGAACGCTTTCCATCATCGCTCTGCTACGTCGACAACCTCCGGAGTTCCAAGTGTGTTTTGCGTTCCAGTCACCACAGAGAATTAAACTGGAGTTATTTCCAAGGTGATCCATATGTTGAGGTGGCCAATAGATAAAGAAAATAATAACATTGTTATTTTTATTGTTGTTGGTGCCGCTGCTAAACGAGATTACAATGGGAGAGCATTGTATGTAGGAGAGTTCAATTGGTTGCATAGCCTTGTGTTTGATATTATAATTGATAAGAGTCGCACCTCCTCCGCTTCTAAAGTTGGTTGGATTAGAAGCCAGTTATAAAAAGTGAAGTTTGACGACAGTCAAATGCTTCGATCAGGGCGTTGTCAGCCTGAAATAATTTTGTGTTTCGGAATCGAGAGCTAAGAGACTGAGGAACAGGCGACTGTTTTACGGGCCCTTGTGGAATTTTTTCTCGGGGGCTGCTAGTTTCATAACTGTACTTAATGAATATAAATGTGTTTACTATCCGCGATTAAAACATGTGTATATTCGGAACCCGGGGGCTCCTGCCATTTGAGAGCCCTCGTGCACCACACATTCTGCACACACCTAACTACTGGCCTGGCTAGCGTGAAATCCACAAGGTTTTTGTTTTTGTCTTTGTTATCAAGAGCTATTTGACCGAATCACAGTGGGTAAAAACGGTTAATGACGGAAATAACTTTAAAGATCTAAAAAACTTGAGTATTTATAATTCACTGAGTAGATATATTTCTATTCATAATTATATTACATTTTAAGGGTAAATTTAAAATATCGAAATAAAATTGTGTAAAAATAATTTAATTTGTTTTGGAGCTTGTATATATTGACTAAATATGTGAATAAAAAATAAAAAATATAATATACAAAATTATCCCTATTAAACATGCCACATGTTTTCAATCAGGATAATCATTTTTGGCCCAGGTGCGTCAATCTCTTAGCTCTCGATGTCGAAGCACAAAATTGACTTCAGGGTGCCAGCGCGATGGCCGAAGCATTTGCTTGTTGTCAAACTTCACAAGCGACGTAACATACATACATATATATCGTGTATGAATGTATGTGTTGCTTGCATATGGGCGAGTACTTAATGCTGTTTGAGTACTTAAAGTACTCGCCTCATGCGTTCGGCTTATTTTGACCCCAGGACCCGAAGGGTTTTCCGAGTGAGCGATCGGCTCTCATTGTTACCAACCCAAAAGCAGCGAACAGAGGCATCAACTCAGTCGCGCAACGACAGCCAAACGATTGGCAGGCAAATGATTCGGCCAGCGCGCTGGCAGCCTGTGGCGTCACGCACTGTGTCCCACAAGCGACTTATTTCAAACGAAATGTTATTTATACACAATAATATATTATTTGATGAGTTGCATATTGGGTGAGAGTTTCGGAGCATGCAACGAGAAGTCGTTGGTCGGAAAACTGGCGTGAGGCAAAGAATTTTTTTTTTAGTTTCGGTGAAGAGCGCAGCAGGCGAAAAATTGTTGAAAAAATTAAATCGCGCGCGCTAATAATAATTCTTTCACGTAAATTTATTATAAATACAGCCCTATCAGTAAAAAATTTTAAACAATATCGGAGATAAATTTATAAATTTATATACAACAAATTTAAATAAATCCGGATACGCAGGCAGCTATTCAACCTTTGCCGCATTTAGTTCATAGGAATTTTTGAGGTCACAATTTACCATAGCAGGATTTTTGGAGTAGCTAAATATAAATACAATGAAATGGTAAAATATTTACATAATCATGTACGAGCCTTCTAAATTATACCGTTTAAAGAATTAATTTGATCGGAAAGCTCGGAAACCATTTTTCCTAGGCTCTTTATATAGTCACAACAGCCACATGCGTTAGGTTTAGGCCCTGTATTTGGTAATTCTCTTTTGATAAAATCAATAAACTGCCGTATTTTTTCTTGAATAAAACAAAGCTGTTTATTAGTTTAATTTTTCTTATTCATGTTTTCAAATATAAAATCATGAACGGCATTTTCTTTCCGATTGTTGTTCTTCCAAAATTCGAACAACATTGAATGAGAAAAATTGTCCACAGCTGCAATATGTAGTTTTTCGGGAAAATGGGCAAAAAAGAGAGTGATTGTTGATTAAGAATATTTTAATTTAGGACAATATAAAAATTGTAAATATACTAAAAAATTCAATTTTTTTCCCATAGTGGAGTGTAAGGAAACTCCAGTCGATTAAGTTTTCTATCCGGCGTATTCGACATATTTTATCTCATTTATTTTGTTATAAGCAATTTAATAAAATGTGAAGAAATGACTTTAGTTTTGTAAATCAAGAGACCGGCATACCACTTAATTATCAATATGATGAAGTAAGGGTAATATTATTAAGCTATTAGCCTTACAAAGCAAGTGACTTATATGAAAAATTTCTACTGAAGATGAAGGCTCGACATCTGCAAGGTAAATGCCTATGATGAAAGAGTTTATAGGGTCAGTACTAAAATGGCGAAGGGTCCTAAGTCGTCGTGCCTAAAATTGACTGTCAGAATCTTGCATAATTGATTCAATTATTAAAGGAGGTATGTTCGTTTATTCTCCTTCGAATATGCTCTAAAACTTTTCAGGGTTTTCGGACGTAATTTTTTAATTTTCGAAGGAATATGCGGAGCTTTCACTGGTTCGTCCACTTGTTCTACCGTTTGTTGAATATTGAGCAAACTATTGATGTTACAAAACGCATTGTTTTCCCCAAATATTTTTGAAAAATTTTCAACAAAAACCCGAACATGCGCTGACAGGTTTTCAAATTTGCTTCCCGGTGGAAAAGGCTGCATATCATCCTATACTATACTATACTACTATACTATAATATCCCCTAACATGGTGGTGATGCATATCTGCATCATACCGTTTGAGTACAATTATTTTGATTACTTTTCCCGCCAATTTTGTGAATGCGCTAAACTCAATTGGTTATGCAGTTTCTTATAAAAATAAAAATTATAATAAAGTGATTTAGTGGAAACAATTTGCATTTATAAAAAGGTAAACATTATTGCATAAGAATATGAATAAATCAACAATTTCAGTTTGTTGCAGATATGCATCAAAGTAGCTTTACATATTAAAAAATATTAACAACCATGAATATAATTTTCAGCCTGATCTTGGAAAATAACGTTTTGTGATTTGTTTGATCAACATGATGATCTATGTGTTTGTCCCAATGTATGCAACTGACAAGTTGCTTAATTCAGCTGATTTTCGTTTGCAAATAGCAGAATACTTAACTAAATTGGATGCTACAAAAAATAAAGGAAAGCGTGGCTCTGGCA
Organism: Zaprionus africanus; assembly: GCA_018151435.1. Lineage (NCBI taxonomy): Eukaryota > Metazoa > Arthropoda > Insecta > Diptera > Drosophilidae > Zaprionus > Zaprionus africanus. The sequence goes on from JAECXB010002302.1 coordinate 14,756, forward strand.
TCCAATATGCATTGGATGAAAAAAGCTTAAGGGACCTTCGCAACAAATGCCAAACAAAATGGTTCGGCAGGATCAATTCGGTCATTGGCCTGTCTGAACTGACAAGAGGCTGCGTTGTAAATATCCAAACCGCACTGGATTCTCCCAAACGCAGTGCGACAAATGTGGCGAATTCTTATGTTTTAATAAAAGAAATAATTGTTTTAAAAACTTTCATTTAAATTAATACATTAACAATAAAATTGTAATGATGATTATAATTACCATGCTATGGGGTAGTTTAAAAATATTTTCCCTTAAAGCGCACTTGATGCCGAAATGCATCACTCCCCTATTTTTAAAAATACAAGAAAAAAACTAAATAAATTAAAAAATAAAAAGAAGTGTATTTTTTTTTTACTTTTGTCTTCCAAATAAAAAAAAATGATGAAAATCGGAGTTGTTGCCATGTTAAGGGATATATAATACTAACTGAGCCGGCGAATTTCGTATCGCCTAACAGTCTATGAATGTTGTGTTACATATTAGATAAAAACAAAAACGTTTTTTATTATGATGAATGATGATGAAAATTTACGTACAGAATTAGAATGAAAATAAATAAAAATTTAAAATAATAATTAAGTACTTCAAGCTCATGTAAAAAAAAATAGTTGAAAACTAAGTTGTGCAGATTGGGGAAAAAACTCGGATTAATTCATTAAAGGGATTTTTATTCAACCACTTTGTGGTAAACGACATTCTTTGTTTTTTAGTCAGGCGCAAAAACAAATATAGCGGATGGTCTGCCGACACGTGAGCATTCCACGTACAATTGACCATGAGAAAAACATCTAAGGCACATCCAAAGAGTTAAAAAATTCAGTTGGATATTTAGTGGCTTCTTTGTTTGTTACACAGTCGTGGATTTGAATGAATACAGAATACCTACGATTTGATTTTGAATTATAAAAGTGAGGTCATCTACATCTTTATTTTTAGCGGCCAAAATTGCTCGCTCACTTAACCACTTAGTATTTTAGTGGTTAGCAATGATATTCGGGAATACTTTATTGATAAGCTTGTCTTTTGATGATACGAAATTGCAGAATGTGGAGGAAATTAAATCAAACGGATCGATTTGTCAACAGGAACACGTTCTTAATTTTATAACCTTTACCAACTGATGTTTTCCTTAAATTTCCTTAAATTCCGTTCTTCTCCGATCATTTTATATTTTTACTGTAGAATAAATCTTAAGTATTATGTCGGCAATTAAAAGCTAAATAATTAATTTTCGAAAATTAATGTCTAAAACATTCAAATATAACAGTACCTGAACTTTGTAAAAAACCAGTCGAACGCTACAGTCAGGTGCTGACTGTAGAAGGCCATGGATTCCGTTATTTATAATGAAAATTCTGCTTTATTTGGAAAAATTTAAAAATATAAATTTTATATTCTCATTATTTAATTCATTTGACAGACAAAAAGAACACATAAACAATGCAAAAGCAAGTAGACAAGAAGTATAAGCATTAGATAGACCGAGAGGGCAATAAATTGATGTGAAGTTGTACAGTAGCTAAGTGAAGTGTGTGCCGGATTCGAAGGCCAATGGTGTTGACAGTGCTCGGGTTCGATCCCTGCCGCGATCAATGTGTGACGAGATTTCCTTTTCTTTTCTTTCTTTTCTACTAAATAATTTAAACAGCAACATAACAATGGTTTTTTAATTTTTTGGTACGCAACATATTTAATTAAGTAAAACACTTATATAAACTGCCGAAAGTTGCACAAATCTGACAGTTGCGTACTTACGCCGAATACGGCAATTGATGTGTGTTAGAGCGGGACGCCGAAACAAAAATGTGCAAGTGCAGACATGCATGTATCGGCATCCCGCTCTAAAATTCGTAACTTATTGATTGTCTTAAATATTGCAAAAAATAACATGAGATTTAATTTTTGAAAACTATTTTCATTGATATTTAATTAAATAACTGTAGTTTTCATTTTGGCTTATAAGAATAAAAAATAACCAAAAACAAGAGCAACAGTCGAGCGGCACGCGACAGTGGGATACCCTTCGACCTTTTTGAATCGTAAAGAGTCAATAATTGTACAATACTTTTATTTAATAGAAATATCGTAACGTACGCCTTTATATGCGTTTGTGTATGAATAGGTGTATTATTTCATTGCAATGAATGCATTGGTCAAGCACAAATGTATGTATGTGTGTGTGCGTTTGAATGCAAAAAATGCGTGTGCATAGAAAAGAAGAGAAGAACAACAGATGGCGCTTCGCGCTTGCAATCTCTTTCCTTTTCTTTCCTACATGAGCATTGCAATGACGTCACAGCTTGCTGGTCTGTATACAAATCAAAGCGAACAAGGTTTTTGTTTAATAACTTCTGTGTTTGTTGTCCGATCGGATTGGAATTTTGACATTATGTTGGTATTATAATTAGCTAAGTATAGTCTTACTCAGAATGTTGTATCTTTTATATGTCGCTCGCAAATCAGCTTAAAAGATGAAATTGTTGATTTGCGTGGGCGAGGGGCGTGGCACCCAACATTTGAAATAAACTTCACCTGTCCCGGATCAACAGAAACCTTCATGCCAAATTTGGTGCCTCTAGCTCTTATAATAGCTGAGATCTGTGTGTTCATCTGGACATCCAGACATCCAGACAGCCAGACATCCAGACATCCGGACAGACAGACAGACATGGCTTAATCGACTTGGCTAGTGATCCTGAGCAAGAATATATATACTTTGTGGGGTCTCCCACGCCTCCTTCTGCCTGTTACATACATTTGCACAAAGTTAGTATACCCTTTTTTGACCATTTTCAATGGTCGAAGGGTATAAAAATGTAATTAAAGTAATAAGCTGCACACCAGCCGGCCGCGCATGGGATTCGAGCTCGCACACGCAGGACCGCAGTCCGCCACTCTAACCACTAAGCCACCGCCTCATTTTTTATCGATCGGCAAAGTTGCATTCTGAGCTAATTCTGTTACCATTCTATGCAAATAAAATTTTTGTAAAATGCTGTGTGTCCGACGATTCGAACTTCGGTATGATGCGTAAATTAGGTCTTAATATGCGCATAAGTATACGTTCAAATTGAGTTTAATTCGGATCATATCTCACTTATTTTTAGAAAATTTGTGATGCAGACTTATAAATTTCACCGTGGGGTATCCATTTTTATTATTTTAAATGTCTTTGACTATTAGTTTTTCTTGGAAAAGCTATTTTATTGCATATTTTGCTATAATTTTTTGTCATTTTTTTCGAAAACATAATTTTTGTCTCGTTTCTTTCTCTCAGTCGAGCGGCACGCGACAGTGGGATACCCTTCGACCTTTTTGAAAAGTAAACAGTCAATAATTGTACAATACTTCTACTTAATAGAAATATCGTAACGTAAGCCTTTATAAGCGTCAGTGTATGAACACGTGTATATGCGTGTATCATTTCATAGGTCAAGCACAAATGTATGTATGTGTGTGTGTGTGCGTTTGAATGCAAAAAATGCGTGTGCATAGAAAAGAAGAGAAGAGCAACAGATGGCGCTACGCGCTCGCATTCTCTTTCCTTTTCTTTCCTACATGAGCATTGCAATGACGTCACAGCTTGCTGGTCTGTATACAAAATCAAAGCGAACAAAGTTTTTGTTTAATAACTTCTGTGTTTGTTGTCCGATCGGATTGGTGTTGTATCTTTTATATGTCGCTTGCAAATCAGCTTAAAAGATGAAATTATTGATTTGCGTGGGCGGGGGGAGTGGCACTCAACATTTGAAATAAACTTCACCTGTCCCGGATCAACAGAAACCTTCATGCCAAATTAAGTGTCTCTAGCTTTTATAATAGCTGAGGATTGTGTGTTCATCTGGACATACAGACATCCAGACATCCGGACAGACAGACAGACATGGCTTAATCGACTTGGCTAGTGATCCTGTGCAAGAATATATATACTTTGTGGGGTCTCCCACGCCTCCTTCTGCCTGTTACATACATTTGCACAAAGTTAGTATACCCTTTTTTGACCATTTTCAATGGTCGAAGGGTATAAAAACCGTTGCACCATAAAAAGTGCACCATTGTGTATTATTTTATTTAAGTATTTTGTTTAATAAAATGTATTTTTTGAGTGCTTCTGCGCTGAGGTTATAGCGAAGGTCGGTTAAAACCAGTTTTAGCGCAGAGAACGATCTCCCTACGCTCACCTGTGTGGCAGGAACCAACATCGCCAGTTTATACAAATATGGGTACTTGTACTTTTTTACCTCCCAATATTCCATTATATCACTATCAAGATCCACCGGCTTGGGACAGTAGCCTTCAATTTCGCGATAAGCATCCTTAATTTGTTCCCCCGGGCTTCCATCGGTGTCTTCATCTCCGGATGAAACTTCTATTGAATTAAGATATTCCCTTAACAGTGAGCTTGAGCCTGAAAGCGAATTGCTGTTATTTGTTGATGGTACAGCTGCCTTTAAATTTTCAGAGCACGGATTTGCAATCTAAGGGTTCGTTAATGATTTAGTTTTTTAAAAAATAATTTTGATTGTATTATAAGAATATCTTACGTTCTGCTCCATATTGAGTAGTTGAACTATTAAAAGTTTTAGTTGTGATTTAGCTTGTAATAAATAAGGTATATTTTTCAAAAACACTCTTCTGACTCGAGGGTCTAAGAAAAGACCGCAGATCCATCAGCGCTTTCTCACGTTTTTCAATGCATTTTTTGAAAATTTCGCCATTTTTATTTTTTACAGTCCCAGCAGTCAATTTTAGCTCCAGCCAAAGTTTATAAAAATCGCCCATGTAGAGTTGGGAGCTCTGTAACTTTTGTGTGGCTATAAAAGCTGGCTTTTAACCTTTTTTTTTTTTTTTTTTATTTCAGACATGTCTCTATCTTTATGTATCGGTATATTGTCGTAATAATACAGATTACATTACATATAGTTTGTAACGGCTCGAGCAAATAGGCGTAACTACTCACCAAAGAATGTAAAATCACTTAACTAATTGCATTTTCTTAAAATGTTACTTTCGATGTACAATTCAAAACTAAAACATATCTAGATACTTAGATACAAAATGGAATACGATAAAAGATAATTCCAAAGATAGTGCTAGAAAGTTGGAAAGCATGTTAAGGGGAGGTGGGAGATGGTAAGGGTATACAAGGTAAAACGAGTATTTAACAGCTTTTGAGCTAGTTAATTTGATGATCTCGATGGAGTACAAGGAACAGATGCTGATCAGGGGCATATATAGAGTTATAGTGATCGGTGAATGCTTTAGCTAATCTTAGAACTAGAGCCCAGATCAGGGGCACACATACTGCATCGTATTACAATGATCGGCTTAGTTAGTCTTAGACCCGATCAGGAATATACGTAGTGATCGATGATCGGCGATCAGCTTAGCTAGTCTTAGACCTAGGGCCTGCACGTTTAGGATATCAATCAGATCGCTCGGGACTGGACATGGGATCGCCACCAAAAGTGACCTCCTTGGACACGAACGAACTAGGCGGCGCCATCGATTCCTCCCTTCGTCGCTTCTGCTCCCGCTGGCTACCAAAGCGTTTGTTCCGCTTCAAATTGGTGAAGCGCACATAGATCTTGCCACGTCTCTCGGTGCGATAGAAGCAGAGTTGCTCCTTGGGGAAGAGTTGGAGTATCTCCCGTTCCAACAGATGACTACGCTGCAGTGTCAGATGCAGTCGGTTATCCTCGTAGTAGCTACAGATCAGCTGGATCAACAACAGTCGCTGCACCGCATCCAGTTGCTCATTGTGGCCAAGGCGTTCCAGCAGGGATTGAGCCTTCACTGGCGATGCTTGCAAGATGGCCAGCACAGTAACGCCGCTCTCCTCGCTGCTATCGATGTCATTCATCACATTCAACACTTATATAAACTGCCGAAAGTTGCACAAATCTGACAGTTGCGTACTTACGCCGAATACGGCAATTGATGTGTGTTAGAGCGGGACGCCGAAACAAAAATGTGCAAGTGCAGACATGCATGTATCGGCATCCCGCTCTAAAATTCGTAACTTATTGATTGTCTTAAATATTGCAAAAAATAACATGAGATTTAATTTTTGAAAACTATTTTCATTGATATTTAATTAAATAACTGTAGTTTTCATTTTTGGCTTATAAGAATAAAAAATAACCAAAAAAAATGTAATTAAAGTAATAAGCTGCACACCAGCCGGCCGCGCATGGGATTCGAGCTCGCGCACACGCAGGACCGCAGTCCGCCACTCTAACCACTAAGCCACCGCCTCATTTTTTATCGATCGGCAAAGTTGCATTCTGAGCTAATTCTGTTACCATTCTATGCAAATAAAATTTTTGTAAAATGCTGTGTGTCCGACGATTCGAACTTCGGTATGATGCGTAAATTAGGTCTTAATATGCGCATAAGTATACGTTCAAATTGAGTTTAATTCGGATCATATCTCACTTATTTTTAGTCCGATTTAAATGAAATTTTCAGAAAACACCCGTGGCAATGTATTTGTCATGTGAGATGGACAACTTTTGTTGTTGGGTTTATATTGTGTATATTAAATTGTTATTACTGATTTACAGAGGCGGGAAGGGGCGTGGCCAAATTTCAAAAAAACTTTGAGACACTGCAACATATAGGGATATTCTTACAAAATTTGAAGACTCTAGCTCTTATAGTTTCTGAGATCCAGGTGTTCATACAGACGGACAGACGGACAGACAGACAGACAGACAGACAGACGGACAGACAGACATGGCTCAATCGACTCGGCTGTTGATACTGATTCAGAATATATATAGTTTATGGGGTCGGAGATGCCTCCTTCTGCCTGTTACGCACATTTGCGTTCCGACAAACACAGTAGTCCATGAATTTTTAAAATCCATGGCCTAAAAAAAAAAAATGACAATCCATGCCCATCTCTGCTTCTCTCAGGCAAAGTATTTGTCTGGTGTCAAACTTTACACGCAACGCATACATTCATATGCGAGCTTGCATATACGCACACATTAAAACGTTCGCACAGCGCAAAGAAATACACCCGTTCTCATTATTCCGCTGCCGTTGTGTGACTGAGTTGTGGTCAACATAGAAAAGCGTTTAAATTTTGCCTAAAGCATGCTCGAAAGTCCGATACAATACTGGGATGACGTCATATTCTGCGATGAAACGAAAATGATGCTGTATTACAACGATGGCCCGAGCAGACTGCAAGCTCTTAACAGCGCTACAACCACAGAATATCATTCCGACGGTGAAATTTGGGAAATTATCGGTGATGATTTGGGGATGCATCTCTAACCGTGGAGTCTGAAATCTGGCATTAATTGAAAATACCATAAACGCAGTACAATACAGGAAAATTTTGAATCTCCATTTGAGTGCTATGTAGTTCGGCTTCTATCACAACAATAGGCTAATATTCAAATTTTACCAGGATAATGATCGCAAGCATAAGGAGCCTAATGTGCGGACTTGGCTTCTTTATAACAGTGGCAAAGTGATTGACATGCCTCCTCAGATCCCCGATCTCAATCCCATAGAAGATTTATGGGCGTACTTGAAGAACTATTTGTTCAGTTGCCCAAAAAAATTCTTGGCAGCGTGATAAGCAACAAACATTGTTTTTATGCTGCTTATGCTATTGTTGGCTTGAAGATTACTTTGTTTTTTGATCAAAAGACACAATATTCTGCACATGTTTCTTAGTAGTAGCCTTATGACCACGGCTCGATAAATTTTTGGATTAATACTGCATTTGCTATGTGACTTATCAGTATATTTCACATCGCGAACAATCCACTACTAAAAATGCGGCTGTTTTAGCCATGCATATAGAAACTTTTGTTGGTCCACTTCTTTTGGCATTTTAACTTTACAAAATTTTCATGAAAAGTAACGCGATAAGCTTTTATTTCGATTATACGCCATTAAAAAGAGTTGTATTTACTAATAAATGCTCGTATCGATTATGAAGTGATACCAATTTGGATGATTTTGTTACAATTTAAACAGAATTAAAAAAGTATAGAAAAGAACAAACTATAAATAAAAGAACAACACCGACGCGACCGACAAGACCAACGCGACCGACAAAACCGACAAGACCGGGTAGGGCCTGTTTTCAATTTCTTCAGGCTAACGCTTTTGAAATCTGGACAGATATAACCGGAACAAGAGCAACAGTTGAGCGGCACGCGACAGTGGGATACCCTTCGACCTTTTTGAAACGTAAAGAGTCAATAATTGTACAATACTTCTACTTAATAGAAATATCGTAACGTAAGCCTTTATGTATGAATACGTGTATATGCGTGTATCCTTTCAGTGGTCAAGCACATATGTATGTATGTGTGTGTGTGCGTTTGAATGCAAAAAATGCGCATTGCAATGACGTCACGAACAAGGTTTTTGTTTGATAACGTCTGTGTTTGTTGTCCGATCGGATTGAAATTGAACGTTATGTTGGTATTATAATTAGCTAAGTATAGTTTAACTCAGAATGTTGTATCTTTTATGTGTCGCTCGAAAATCAGCTTAAAAGATGAAATTATTGCTTTGCGTGGGCGGGGGGCGTGGCACCCAACATTTGAAATAAACTTCACCTGTCCCGGATTAACAGAAACCTTCATGCCAAATTTGGTGTCTCTAGCTTTTATAATAGCTGATATCTGTGTGTTCATCTGGACATCCAGACAGCCAGACATCCAGACATCCGGACATACAGACAGACAGACAGACATGGCTTAATCGACTTGGCTAGTGATCCTGAGCAAGAATATATATACTTTGTGGGGTCTCCCAAAGCGAAAACGTTCGGAAATATGGAACCACTTTGTTGTATCTGAGAGTGGCATAGGCAAGTGTGTTTATTGCAAAAAGCTAATTAGCATAAGCGGAAACACTCAAAGTAATTTGGCGCGCCATATCAAAAATGTGCATCCCACAATAACTGTAGGCCGCCAAAGCGTAATCGGAAATACTAATAATAATAATAATCTTCCATTTTGGATGAGTCACCAGTCCTGGTAACAACGTCCAGCACATTTGGTAGGAACAATCGAAAAATTAAATTTTTTGTATGGTTTAAATCTAAATTGTTTGTACACATTTGCAGCATTACCTAAATCGCCACCTAGACTGATGTCAGTAGCAGGACAACAGATAATAACAAATAATGTTGATCGCCCAGTGGCAAACTGGAAAATTGCCCAAATTGACCGCCAAGTACTAAAAATGGTCGCAAAGGCAATCATGCCCTTCGCATTGTCGAAGAGCCAGCTTTTCGCGATCTGATAGTAGCTGTTAGCAAATGCCCAGGCTACAAGCTCCCGACTCGCAGCTCACTGTCAAATACGTTATTGCCCTCTGTTTACGAGGAAATAAAGGCAAAAATTCGTGCTGAACTTCAAGTTGCAAGTGCAGTTTGCATTACAACGGATGCCTGGACCTCGGTAAGCAATCAAAAATATGTTGCAGTAACTGCACATTTTATTAACGAAGTGCGAGCTGTGAGCAAGAACATTAACTTGCCATGAGGAAAAAGAGCGCCATGCTGTGGAAATTGGAAACAAAATAACTGCAGTTGTCTCGGACAATGGAGCCAATATTGTGGGCGCAGCTAGGCTAGGGCAGTTGCGATCGGTCGCATGCTTCGCACATTCGTTAAATTTAATTGTGCAAAAAAGACTTTCTTGCATCAGCGAATTGTGCCATAAGGCAAAAGCCATTATGGAGTTTTTCCACCGTAGCTCACACGCTCAGGGTAAATTCAAAGAAGCCCAACAAAAAATTGGCGCTGAAGAGCTTAAGCTCAAAAATGATGTAGTGACGAGAATGTCACCCTTTCAATGGTAATATATTAATCTTTTAATCATACTTGTAATTAACGAATTGTTTTTAAATAGGTTACTCTATTGGTCAAAATATTGCAATCCATAATGCTGCAACAAAAAGCGTGTGATCTGATAGAGCTGGTAAAAATACTACAACTGGAAGTTTCGAAACGATTCAGTGATTATGACAAAAATACCCTTTATGCAGAGAGCACCATTTTAGATCCCCGCTTTAAATCGCGAGGTTTTAAGAATGAAGCTAAGGCCAGTTGAAGCGACTTCGAATGTTGACTGCCTTGAATCAGAAGCCACAGAGGACATTCCGGCAAAGAAGCCTTCCATCTAGGATAGCTACGATGCCGAATTTAAAGCTGTGGTGCAGCCTGAAAACAATTTTGTAGCGTTGGAGCGGGAAATAGACAAATATCTTGCAAAGAAATATTTAGATGGAAAAAGTGATCCTCTCTCATTGTGGAAGGAAAAAAAAGCAGTATCCTCGCCTTTATGCGTATATGCTTAAAAGACTCTGTATTGTTGCAACTTCTGTGCCATGCGAACGAATTTTTTCTGTAGCTGGCCAAATAGTAACAGACCAAAGGAGTTTGTTGCAACCAAACAAGGTCGATAAACTCACGTTTCTTTATAATAATATGGATAAGTTAAATTTTGAAACTTATATACTTAATCTTACATATTAATATCAACCAAAAAACGTGAATGTTCCTATTAAGCTTGGAGCAAATATAATATTATAGTAAAAATATATTTTACTTTTATTTGTTAGATTTTGAAAACCTGATTTTTTATTTGTAATTTAAATTTAAGCAGAATGAGGAATAAAATATTTTCAAAACTACATGCAACCATTTTTATTTGAAACATTTACTTTTAACGATCGACAGTTGAAACATGCGCGGAGAATGGCAAAATTAGACGAAACAATAAGATTTTGACCAACGAAGACCAAGACTCAAAAACCAATAGAACAAATGACCAAAAGACCAATAGAACAAAAGACCAATGAACTAAAAATTGAACTATATAACGAACTAAAAGACTCGAACGAACGAACTAAAGAATGAACTATAGTTCATCGAAAAATGAACTAATGAACTAAGTCCCTGAAACGAACCCAAATCAACAACTCTACTGGGTACCGATATACCGTTGCATTCGAGCGACGAGTGTATTGCATCGAGTCGCCGGATAAGGCGTTCATATGCACGCTTCGTATCGACTGGCATGAGCGGCGAAACCGCTTCATGCGACGGGCTTTTGACTATCATTGGTCAAGCACATGGCCAAGTCAGAGGTGACACCATCATAGCCACTGACGATTTCCCGAACGGAATTAAGTTGAGCAGTGTTGGCTATTAAACTTGTGAAGTGGATCACAGCCTCGTATCGCTTGAGCTCGCTTCCTATGGAGATTTTCTATTGGACGGACGCTACCATTGTTTTTCATTGGCTAAACGGCGACGTGAACCGATGGACGACCTTTGTCGCTAATCGGATAGCCTTCATCTCCGATCACTCCACCTCAGCGCAGTGGAATCATGTCGGCACTACGGAGAACCCAGCAGAGACTTCCAGTTATGGTGGAGAGGACCATCTTGGTTGATACGCGATCGGGCTTGCTGGCCACAGAACGATGTCGGCCCAGTCTGTCAAGAGGATCCCGCCTTGGAAAGGAAACCGGATAAGGTTCATTCTCATCATGCGGCTCCCGTTCCCGATTTTACTGAACGATTTTCTACGTACACCCAGACCGTACGCGTCACTGCTTTCATTTTACGCTTCATGAACAACGCACGCGTTACTAAGTCAAGGATGTCAGGACCATTATCTATTCAGCACATTTCTTAATCGGAGATTCAATGTTCGCACCGCCGGAGTATCGTCCTCAAGCACAGTCGTTTAAGGAACAATTTAGGCTTCATCAAACCATGCTGCGACATTTTTGGAAGGCTTGGAGTCGCGACTGGCTTGCTCACCTTCAGCAACGCCCAAAATGGAACACGGAAAGCGATAACATCAAGTTGAATGAGCTCGTGCTCGTTAAAGACGATCGTTATTCGCCGTCGCAATGGCTACTTGGTCGAGTCATCGACTTGCATCCAGGAACGGATTCCTTAATCCGCGTCGTAACGCTTAAAACTAAAACAGGCCAGTTGAAGCGATCAGTTTCGAAACTCTGTAAACTACCCATTCAAGACTAGGAACAAGCAAGGACATTTCATGCTAGTTCCAGCATTGGCGGGCGGCATGTTCGGTTTTGCTTGTCCCAAAGTTTACAGTCTTGTTTGATCGCACTTGTCCCACTGTACATGCTTACTGTATAACGGGTAAATGCGCGGGAGAGCTTTCGAACAGATGTAATGGGAGAAAAGAAAACTCGCTGGCACTCTAATTTCTGCAAGAACACCGTTCGGACGTCGATCTGCGCGTATATTATTTTAAGTACAAATGTTCTAACGAATAAAGTGAAGAAATCAATTGTATTTGTGTGTGAACCTCTCAGACAATGACCTCACATTAATACTGAGGACACAACTTTACAGTATGTATGTGTGTGTATGCGTTTGAAAGCGAAAAATGCGTGTGCATAGAAAAGAAGAGAAGAACAACAGATCGCGCTACGCGCTCGCATTCTCTTTCCTTTTCTTTCCTACATGAGCATTGCAATGCCGTCACAGCTTACTGATCTGTATACAAAATCAAAGCGAACAAGGTTTTTGTTTACCAACTTCTGTGTTTGTTTTCCGATCGGATTGGAATTTTGACATTATGTTGGTATTATAATTAGCTAAGTATAGTCTTATCAAGATGTTGTATCTTTTATATGTCGCTCGCAAATCAGCTTTAAAGATGAAATTATTGATTTGCGTGGGCGGGGGGCATGGCACCCCACATTTGAAATAAACTTCACCTGTCCCGGAGCAACAAAAACCTTCACGCCAAATTTGGAGTATCTAGCTTTTATAATAGCTGAGATCTGTGTCTTCATCTGGACATACAGACATCCAGACATCCGGACAGACAGACAGACATAGCTTAATCGAATTGGCTAGTGATCCTGAGCAAGAATATATGTACTTTGTGGGGTCTCCCACGCCTCCTTCTGCCTGTTACATACATTTGCACAAAGTTAGTATACCCTTTTTTGACCATTTTCAATGGTCGAAGGGTATAAAAAGAAGAAAAACATGTCACACATTGATCGCGGCAGGAATTGAACCCGAGCACTGTCAACACATCATTGGTCTTCGAATCCGGCACACACTCCACTAAGATACTGTACAACTTCACATCAATTTATTGCCCTCTCGCTCTATCTAATGCTTATACTTCTTGCCTATTCGCTTTTGCTTTGTATATGTGTTCTTCTTTTGTCTGTCAATTGAATTTGTGCGTATCGTTCGAATTAAATCATAAGAATATACAATTTATATATAAAAACTTTTCCAAATAAAGCAAAATTTTCATTATATATAACGGAAAATAAATGATACAAGGTATACAATAATAATCCATGGCCTTCTACAGTCAGCACCTGACTGTATCGTTCGACTGGTTTAAATTGAATTTTAGAAATAATTAAATGTACATGTATTTTGTTGTTGGCTTATTCTCAGTAAAACGTCACTATGATAGCCGGTTACCAAGTCCATAATATTTCTTTACGTTATCGCCTGCATATTCACACCAGCAAAAATGTGTTCGGTCAAGGTCTTGAAAGCCTTTGAGTCCAATACAGAAAATGGTATTTCTCTTTTGTGACCAGCTCTACACATGCCTCCTTCACCTGACTTTTAGTCATTAAAGATGAAATTCGCATCATTTTTTCTGGAATTTTCTCTGCATCTTGCTCGCCCAACACTTTTTGATATAATTCATTGTTCCTTGCGCTTAAATGGCGTGAACAAGGTTTAAAAATGACTGTGAGCGAGTGGGCGCAACTTAAAAGTTTAGTGCAAGTTTTGGAGTCTGCTTTAATAGCCACACAAAAGTTGCAGAGCTCTCAACTCTAAATGGGCGATTTTTATAAACTTTGGAGCTAAAATTGACTGCTGGGACTGTACAAAAAAATGGAGAAATTTTCCAAAAATGCAATCTTCAGCATTTTTTTAGACCCTCGAGTGAAAAGAGTGTTATTGAAAAATACACCTTATTTATTACAAGCAAAATTTAAACTTTCAATAGTTCAACAACTCAATATGGAGCAGAACGTAAGAAATTCTTAAATATATTCTTAATTCTTTTTTAAAAAAACTAAATCATAAACGAACCTTTAGATTGCAAATCCGTGCTCTGAAAATTTACAGGCAGCTGTACCTTTAACGATTAGCAGCAATTCGCTTTCAGGCTCAAGCTCACTCTTAAGGCAATATCTAAATTCAATAGAAGTTTCATCCGGGGATGAAGACACTGATGGAAGCCACAGGGAGCAAATTAAGGATGCTTGTCGATTGATGGCTACTGTCCCAAGCCGGTGGATCTTGACGTGATATAATATATATATATTCTGTATTATATTTTTTTTTCTCGTATATTTTTTTTATTTTTGCCAGGTGAAGAACCTTAACAACATCGTGATATAGCATCTACAAATCAGGTAATGTAATTCAACAGGTTGTTTTTTTTTTTTTTAATTAATTATTTATTTAGTTTTTTTTTTAATTAATTATTTTTAAGCGGTGAATCCATACAATGCAGTAATAGTAACATAACAGCGCAATTAACAAGTAATAGTAAAACCAAACCTCGCACTAAGCATGTGAGGACTTACAACTTTGTCTCATATTTCGAAGGGGTCTTTAGGGTTGTCCAATTGTTTTGGCGAAACCCTTCCTTTTTAATCTCCTTAGAGGCCTAGCAGGGAGTAAGCGTCTAGCAAGTATACTGCGGTGTCGTCTGAGTCTATCACTATATCTGCTGGTGTGCCTGGAGATCTGTTCTTCCACTGTATGGAGATTCAGATCACGGTGAAGGGTAGTGCCGCGTACATAAAAAGGGCAGTCCGTAATTGCACGCATGGCACGATTTTGCAATACCTGTATGCGGCTGTAATTGGATTTTGCAGAAATACCCCAGACCTGTATTCCGTACAGCCAGTGGCTCTCAGTGACATGGTGCTTTTTCTGTTTATCAGCCATCGCAGTTGTTGCATCCTTTGATAGCATCTCCGAGCCATAGCTTTCAGGTGCGGGCCGAAAGTCAGACGTTTATCAAGGGTAATCCCGAGGTACTTAGCCTGTAAAGGTTGATCTAGTATTACACCTTCCAATACTATGGGTGCGGTAGTGGGAATTAAGGTGAAGCAGGGATTGGTGGTCTTTTGTGGATTGACCTTTAAATTCCATCTTTTGCACCATGCAGCCAGTGTGGTGAGGTACTGTTGAAGACCCCGTGCCGCCTCGTTGCAAGAATTAGAGCTGTACAACAGTGCGATATCATCAGCTTACGTAGCAAGTATGGCCTTCCTGGGATCTACCATATGACAGGCGTTTGGGCAGGGCAGATCTGCAGTAAATACTGAGTAGAGCAGCGGTCCCAGTACGCTGCCCTGTGGAAACTCAACAGGTTGTGAATTTAAAACAAGAGCAACAGTCGAGCGGCACGCGACAGTGGCATACCCTTCGACCTTTTTGAAACGTAAAGAGTCAACAATTGTACAATACTTCTACTTAAAAGAAATATCGTAACGTAAGCCTTTATATGCGTCTGTGAATGAATACGTGTATATGCGTGTATCTTTTTATTGGTCAAGCACAAATGTATGTATTCGTGTGTGTGACATGGCTTAATCGACTTGGCTCCTGAGCAAGAACACATACACTTTGTGGGGGCTCCCCCGCCTCCTTCTGCCTGTTACATACATTTGCACAAAGTTAGTATACCCTTTTTTGACCATTTTCAATATCGAAGGGTATAATGAACTTAAACAAAAAATGTCTTTGTTGGTGGATATACGAATAGCTACATCCGAAATCACCAATAATGGCAATAGAGCAAGACGTTTCTTCGAGCAGCCACAATTGACGTCCAAAATCACTGGAGTCTGTCAAGAATTAATTTATAGATTTAATGTTATTCTGAGATCGATCAGTTGCGGGTCGGAAATAAATATTCTAGCGTTCAGGCAACATGCTTTCATAACAGCAAATCATTTGTCAAGAAATATCCCTGGTTTTATATGCCGTGCTCAAATCCTCAAATAAAATCCTAATACATGGAGCCGACATAATTAAAATTTCTCCCGTGCCAATCACCCAAATGTCAGAAGTAAAAGCTAGAAATAAGGATCTATGCAACTGTCGAGAGCACCATACACGCAAGACATCAAGGAGGAATACAATGGAAGACTTAGTTCATGGACTGTTATGTTCCTCCGATCCATTAATAGCATCCCTGCGTTCTATAGAAAATAGTTCGAGCCAAGAAAATAGAGAAAATAACGTTGATGAAGACTTTTGCAAACTTGTGTCAGATAAAAATTCCATTTGAAAAAAATTACTGAATATTTTAATTTTTTTATATTATAAGATCTTAACCTTTAACTGGGCGGATCAAATAAAATTATCGACATTTCTTATGTATAAGTTCAAAAAAATGTTTTATTTAATTTAATATAAAAGTACATATATATATAGTCTACTTAAAAAAATTTCAAACAAGTTAAAAATAAAACAAGAGCAACAGTCGAGCGGCACGCGACAGTGGGATACCCTGCGACCTTTTTGAATCGTAAAGAGTCAATAATTGTAAAATACTTCCACTTAATAGAAATATCGTAACGTAAGCATTTATATGCGTCTGTCTATAAATACGTGTATATGCGTGTATCATTTCATTGGTCAAGCACAAATGTATGTAATTGTGTGTGTGTGTTTGAATGCAAAAAATGCGTGTGCATAGAAAAGAAGAGAAGAACAACAGATGGCGCTACGCGCTCGCATTCTCTTTACTTTTCTTTCCTACATGAGCATTGCAATGACGTCATAGCTTGCTGGTCTGTATACAAAATCAAAGCGAACAAAGTTTTTGTTTAATAACTTCTGTGTTTGTTGTCCGACCGGATTGGAATTTTGATGTTATTTTGGTATTATAATAAGCTAAGTATACTTTTACTCAGAATGTTGTATCTTTCATATGTCGCTCGCAAATCAGCTTAAGAGATGAAATTATTTATTTGCGTAAGCGGGGGGCGTGGCACCCAACATTTGAAATAAACTTCACCTGTCCCGGATCAACAGAAACCTTCATGCCAAATTTGGTGTCTCTAGCTTTTATAATAGCTGAGATCTGTGTGTTCATCTGGACATCCAGACATCCAGACATCCAGACATCCAGACACCCAGACATCCAGACATCCGGACAGACAGACAGACATTGCGTAATCGATTTGGCTAGTGATCCTGAGCTAGAATATATATACTTTGTGGGGTCTCCCACGCCTCCTTCTGCCTGTTTACATACATTTGCACAAAGTTAGTATACCCTTTTTTGACCATTTTCAATGGTCGAAGGGTATAAAGAGCTTGAAAGATATGAATTAAACACCGCTAAATGAGCGTGTGTTCGTGTTTCGAAATTCGGCACGAAATAAAACGAACACTTTAACACGTATTTTCACTTTTGCAAAATATGCAATGTACTAGATTGTCAAGTTCTAATCTTTACAAATTGTTATTTTAATATAAAAACCAGTCGAACGCTACAGTCAGGTGCTGAAAATTTTGCATTATTTGGATTATTTAAAAATATAAATTTTATATGCTTATTATTTTATTCGAACGACACGCACAAACTCAGTTGACGGACAGAAGAAGAAGAAAGCATACACAATGCAAAAGCGAATAGACAAGAATTATAACCATTAGGTATGGCGAGGGGGCATATGTATGCATTTTTGCTTTTGTCAAACAGTGCACAGTGGTTGCGCCCATAGGCCAAAAATCCAAAAAGTTGCACAGCCGATTTGCTGATAAGGTACCCAAACCATATCTTAAATGTGCAAACATATCAAGATCAAATCGGTTTTATCTGCAAATCTAACGGTACTTTCTAGAAATAGAACTAAAGTGTCGTGATTGTGTTCTTTTACTGCGCGCAAATGTACGAAGTTTATTTGACAACATTCAAAGCAGTAAAACTCGGTTTATAATTGTGCATATTTAAAAATTTAAAATGGTTTTGAAAGTTGAAGGTATTTACTTTGATAAAATATTTTTATATTATTTTTTCCAGGGACCGTAAAAATCACTCAAAAAATCATAAAACTCAGCAAGTAATGAATATGTGTTGAGTTTTATTTTTTTCGTTCAAAAAATAATGATTATTTTTGATTGAAAAAAATTTCGATTACAAAATAACGATTGTTTGTTGAGCGTTATTTTTTTCGATTATTTCAACCGCTCAATCTCGGATTATTCCTCTTCCAAAGAAGATATCAGAACAATTTTTATGCAGAAATGTAAAGTGGATCATGGGGTATCCATTTTAATTATTTTTATAGTAAACTCTTTGACCATTGATTTTTTATTATCCAATATTAATCGTTAAGTATCGTATAAGTTTTGTTCAAATGATTTTGGGTCTCATGTAAGCCTTACAGTCAAGTAGTCTCTGACTGTTGTACTTGCCGTGCATAGCTATGGGTCGTAAACTAAATTTTATTTCTCGCAGTTTTTTTGAATTTGATCGGGAAAATACCTTCTCAATATGCAAAATTTGCAAGCAGAAGTATTCCGGCAGTTACAACTGCAACCTGGAACGCCATTTAAATGCAAAGCACAAAGACTTATATCAAAAAATGTTGGGAGAACAAGATGCAGAGGAAATTCCTGAAAAAATGATGCGCATTTCATCTTTTATGGCTCAAAGTCAGGTGAATGAGGCATGTGTTGAGCTGGTCACTAAGGAGAAAATGCCATTTGCAGTTTTGGACTCAAAGGCTTTTAAGACCTTGACTACACATATTTTTACAGGTGTAAATATGCAGGCGATTACATCTCGAAATATTATGGACTATGTAACCGAAAAATATTTTAATGTCAAGAACAAAATTAGAAACGCCCTAGAGAATAGAATGATTTGCCTTAAAATACATACAGCCACAAGATGCAATCGGGGTATCCTGGGAGTAAATGCCCAATTTTAGAACGGAAAATAACTTTTCATATGCACTTTGGGTATGATCGAACTGAACAAAAAGCATACCGGCCAAAACTTGTGCAATAAAATAACTAATATTCTAAAAAATTCATGGACTACTGTGTTTGTCGGAACGCAAATGTGCGTAACAGGCAGAAGGAGGCATCTCCGACCCCATAAACTATATATATTCTGAATCAGTATCAACAGCCGAGTCGATTGAGCCATGTCTGTCTGTCCGTCTGTCTGTCTGTCTGTCTGTCTGTCTGTGTCTGTCCGTCTGTATGAACACCTGGATCTCAGAAGCTATAAGAGCTAGAGTCTTCAAATTTTGTAAGAATATCCGTATATGTTGCAGTGTCTCAAAGTTTTTTTGAAATTTGGCCACGCCCCTTCCCGCCTCTGGTAAATCAGTAATAACAATTTAATATACACAATATAAACCCAACAACAAAAGTTGTCCATCTCAACGAACAAACTACATTGCCAGGCGGGTGTTTTGAAAATTTCATTTAAATCGGACTAAAAATAAGTGAGATATGATCCGAATTAAACTCAATTTGAACGTATACTTATGCGCATATTAAGACCTAATTTACGCATCATACCGAAGTTCGAATCGTCGGACACACAGCATTTTACAAAACATTTTATTTGCATAGAATGGTAACAGAATTAGCTCAGAATGCAACTTTGCCGATCGATAAAAAATGAGGCGGTGGCTTAGTGGTTAGGAGTGGGCGGACTGCGGTCCTGCGTGTGCGCGAGCTCGAATCCCATGCGCGGCCGGCTGGTGTGAGTTGTGTATTACTTTATTACTTTTTTTGGTTATTTTTATTCTTATAAGCCAAAATGAAAACTACAGTTATTTAATTAAATATCAATGAAAATAGTTTTCAAAAATTAAATCTCATGTTATTTTTTGCAATATTTAAGACAATCAATAAGTTACGAATTTTAGAGCGGGTGTGCCGATACATGCATGTCTGCACTTGCATTTTGTTTCGGCGGCCCTCTCTTCACATCAATTGCCGTATTCGGCGTAAGTACGCAACTGTCAGATTTGTGCAACTTTCGGCAGTTTATATAAGTGTTGAATGTGATGAATGACATCGATAGCAGCGAGGAGAGCGGCGTTACTGTGCTGGCCATCTTTGCAAACATCGCCAGTGAAGGCTCAATCCCTGCTGGAGCGTCTTGGCCACAATGAGCAACTGGATGCGGTGCAGCGACTGTTGTTGATCCAGCTGATCTGTAGCTACTACGAGGATAACCGACTGCATCTGACACTGCAGCGTAGTCATCTGTTGGAACGGGAGATACTCCAACTCTTCCCCAAGGAGCAACTCTGCTTCTATCGCACCGAGAGACGTGGCAAGATCTATGTGCGCTTCACCAATTTGAAGCGGAACAAACGCTTTGGTAGCCAGCGGGAGCAGAAGCGACGAAGGGAGGAATCGATGGCGCCGCCTAGTTCGTTCGTGTCCAAGGAGGTCACTTTTGATGGCGATCCCATGTCCAGTCCCGAGCGATCTGATTGATATCCTAAACGTGCAGGCCCTAGGTCTAAGACTAGCTAAGCTGATCGCCGATCATCGATCACTACGTATATTCCTGATCGGGTCTAAGACTAACTAAGCCGATCATTGTAATACGATGCAGTATGTGTGCCCCTGATCTGGGCTCTAGTTCTAAGATTAGCTAAAGCATTCACCGATCACTATAACTCTATATATGCCCCTGATCAGCATCTGTTCCTTGTACTCCATCGAGATCATCAAATTAACTAGCTCAAAAGCTGTTAAATACTCGTTTTACCTTGTATACCCTTACCATCTCCCACCTCCCCTTAACATGCTTTCCAACTTTCTAGCACTATCTTTGGAACTATCTTTTATCGTATTCCATTTTGTATCTAAGTATCTAGATATGTTTTAGTTTTGAATTGTACATCGAAAGTAACATTTTAAGAAAATGCAATTAGTTAAGTGATTTTACATTCTTTGGTGAGTAGTTACGCCTATTTGCTCGAGCCGTTACAAACTATATGTAATGTAATCTGTATTATTACGACAATATACCGATACATAAAGATAGAGCCATGTCTGAAAAAAAAAAAAAAAAAAAAAGTTTAAGAGCCAGCTTTTATAGCCACACAAAAGTTACAGAGCTCCCAACTCTACATGGGCGATTTTTATAAACTTTGGCTGGAGCTAAAATTGACTGCTGGGACTGTAAAAATAAAAATGGCGAAATTTTCAAAAAATGCATTGAAAAACGTGAGAAAGCGCTGATGGATCTGCGGTCTTTTCTTAGACCCTCGAGTCAGAAGAGTGTTTTTGAAAAATATACCTTATTTATTACAAAGCTAAATCACAACTAAAACTTTTAATAGTTCAACTACTCAATATGGAGCAGAACGTAAGATATTCTTATAATACAATCAAAATTATTTTTTTAAAAAACTAAATCATTAACGAACCCTTAGATTGCAAATCCGTGCTCTGAAAATTTAAAGGCAGCTGTACCATCAACAAATAACAGCAATTCGCTTTCAGGCTCAAGCTCACTGTTAAGGGAATATCTTAATTCAATAGAAGTTTCATCCGGAGATGAAGACACCGATGGAAGCCCGGGGGAACAAATTAAGGATGCTTATTGCGAAATTGAAGGCTACTGTCCCAAGCCGGTGGATCTTGATAGTGATATAATGGAATATTGGGAGGTAAAAAAGTACAAGTACCCATATTTGTATAAACTGGCGATGTTGGTACATCCTGTTCCTGCCACACAGGTGAGCGTAGGGAGATCGTTCTCTGCGCTAAAACTGGTTTTAACCGACCTTCGCTATAACCTCAGCGCAGAAGCACTCAAAAAATACATTTTATTAAACAAAATACTTTAAATAAAATAATACACAATGGTGCACTTTTTATGGTGCAACGGTTTTTTATACCTTTCGACCATTGAAAATGGTCAAAAAAGGGTATACTAACTTTGTGCAAATGTATGTAACAGGCAGACGGAGGCGTGGGAGACCCCACAAAGTATATATATTCTTGCTCAGGATCACTAGCCAAGTCGATTAAGCCATGTCTGTCTGTCTGTCCGGATGTCTGGATGTCTGTATGTCCAGATGAACACACAGATCTCAGCTATTATAAAAGCTAGAGACACTTAATTTGGCATGAAGGTTTCTGTTGATCCGGGACAGGTGAAGTTTATTTCAAATGTTGGGTGCCACTCCCCCCGCCCACGCAAATCAATAATTTCATCTTTTAAGCTGATTTGCAAGCGACATATAAAAGATACAACTCCAATCCGATCGGACAACAAACACAGAAGTTATTAAACAAAAACTTTGTTCGCTTTGATTTTGTATACAGACCAGCAAGCTGTGACGTCATTGCAATGCTCATGTAGGAAAGAAAAGGAAAGAGAATGCGAGCGCGTAGCGCCATCTGTTGTTCTTCTCTTCTTTTCTATGCACACGCATTTTTTGCATTCAAACGCACACACACACACATACATACATTTGTGCTTGACCTATGAAATGATACACGCATATACACGTGTTCATACACTGACGCATATAAAGGCTTACGTTACGATATTTCTATTAAGTAGAAGTATTGTACAATTATTGACTGTTTACGTTTCAAAAAGGTCGAAGGGTATCCCACTGTCGCGTGCCGCTCGACTGTTGCTCTTGTTTTTAATTTGATCGGGAAAATAACAAGTCAGATGAAGGAGGCATGTGTTGAGCTGGTCACTAAAGAGAAAATGCCATTTGCAGTTTTGGACTCAAAGGGAGTAAATGCCCAATTTTATAACGGAAAAGAACTTTTCATATGCACTTTGGGTATGATCGAACTGAACAAAAAGCATACCGGCCAAAACTTGTGCAATGAAATAACTAATATTCTAAATGATTTCGACATTGATAAACAACAATTTTTACAATAACAACTGACAACGGACGTAACATGGTAAAAGCTGTTGAGCTCTTAAGTGAGTCGTCTAATAATCAGGAAGATGACGAAGTCGAAGGCGAGGATGGTGATGATTTTTTAGATGATGAGCACCTTCTTAAAGGCCTAAAAATTCATGCCATCGAAGGGGTAAAATGTGCTGCGCATACATTGCAACTTGCGGTGAAGGATTATTTCTTAAATATGGATTCTTTTGAAATTATTCTTAAAGCACGAAGGGTTGTGAAATATTTGAGAACGCCAGCTTTCAGGCAATTAATAATTGAAAACTCTTTACCGCAACCACAACTTGATGTGCCTACTCGATGGAATTCAACATTTGTAATGATCAAAAAATTATTATGCTTTGAGAAATTATGCAAGTTTAAGAGCCAGCTTTTATAGCCACACAAAAGTTACAGAGCTCCCAACTCTACATGGGCGATTTTTATAAACTTTGGCTGGAGCTAAAATTGACTGCTGGGACTGTAAAAAATAAAAATGGCGAAATTTTCAAAAAATGCATTGACAAACATGAGAAAGCGCTGATGGATTGCAACGCAGTAATCTGCAGTCTTTTCTTAGACCCTCGAGTCAGAAGAGTATTATTGAAAAATATACCTTATTTATTACAAGCTAAATCACAACTAAAACTTTTAATAGTTCAACTACTCAATATGGAGCAGAACGTAAGATATTCTTATAATACAATCAAAATTATTTTTTAAAAAACTAAATCATTAACGAACCCTTAGATTGCAAATCCGTGCTCTGAAAATTTAAAGGCAGCTGTACCATCAACAAATAACAGCAATTCGCTTTCAGGCTCAAGCTCACTGTTAAGGGAATATCTTAATTCAATAGAAGTTTCATCCGGAGATGAAGACACCGATGGAAGCCCGGGGGAACAAATTAAGGATGCTTATCGCGAAATTGAAGGCTACTGTCCCAAGCCGGTGGATCTTGATAGTGATATAATGGAATATTGGGAGGTAGAAAAGTACAAGTACCCATATTTGTATAAACTGGCAATGTTGGTACATGCTGTTCCTGCCACACAGGTGAGCGTAGAGAGATCGTTCTCTGCGCTAAAACTGGTTTTAACCGACCTTCGCTATAACCTCAGCGCAGAAACACTCAAAAAAATACTTTTTATTAAACAAAATACTTAAATAAAATAATATAGTATGACATCAAATGGGCATTTATATAATACACAATGGTGCACTTTTTATGGTGCAACGGTTTGTTATTTTGATAATTTGTGTCGGCGGGGCACGAGGCAATAAATGTATGTCGAATTATGTTCGTCTCCCATTAGAGCGTAGCGTGTTTCAAACTGTTCACAGGCGGTCCCTCAAGCATACTGCCCTGCTCGTTTTCTAACAGCCTATACGAAACTTCGAACCACAATCGGCGGCAACGTCGCGACGCATCGCCGTGCAACTAAACAGGCGACACGGCGTTGTCGCCCCGCTCCAACGGTACTTACCGAAAAACGACGGACACCACGAGGTGTCCGAGCAAAGACGCAAACCATAGTATGATGAAATAATTCGAGGTCACGCGTAATGTTCTATTACTACTACTACTATTACTCCGACATGTACATATAAAAAAACGAGACAAAAATTATGTTTTCGAAAAAAATGACTAAAAATTATAGCAAAATATGCAATTAAATAGCTTTTCCAAGAAAAACCAATAGTCAAAGACATTTAAAATAATAAAAATGGATACCCCACGGTGAACTGTATAAGTCTGCATCAAAAATTTTCTAAAAACTTCTTTGGAAGAGGAATAATCCGAGATTGAGCGATTCAAATACTCGAAAAAAATAACGCTCAACAATAATTATTATTTTTTGATCGAAATTTTTTTCACTCAACGAATAACCATTATTTTTTGAGCGAAAAAATAAAAATCATGAAATTTGGGATCACGTCGGATTTGCAAAGAGTAGGCCAGTAGAAACCTTCTGGTGCAATTTTTTTCTTATCCGACTATTCTAAGTGGATGATTTTTTCATTTGAAAAAAAAACAAATAATCATTATTTTCGGTCCCTGATTTTTTCTATTGATATTACGTTTATGTGAAATTAATATAAATTTCAACTTTTTTGTGTAATTTGTGAACGTCTTTTCTATGTTTTGTTAAAGTTTTAGTTGTGGTTCCCCCCCCCATTCCCTTAATGAAACCTTAACTAGTGTATTTGTCAATGTTTTTTGTTTAAGGAAAAACAGAACTCATCTGCGCCAATCTGCTCCAAAGTACTCAAAAATTAAAAATACTAACGCCGTCCTCTTTATTCCAAGGTCTAATTTCTAGTTACAGCGCAGCGTTCGGTTTGTTGTTGTGATCCCGTTTTTGTGTTTGTGATTCTGTTCAACTATATTGTTTTATTATTATGTTTTTATATCTATGTTTTGTAATTTACTGTTAGGCACATTTTGCATTTTTTCCCGAATTGACATTTTTGATATTTGGTAAACGAAAAAGGGTGTCAATGCATAAAAATCAAGAAATGTGGCAAATCAAGTTCAAAAACTTATTGAAGATATGGAGGAAACGATAGAAGTTTGCAGACTAACCGAATGCACGAATTAAATTTTTGAAAGAAAATTCGAATTTTGGACCAAATGTGGAAGAAGTAAGGAGAAAACTGTCAGAGACAACTTTGAATAGCTTAACAAAGAGGAAAGCATTTCGTTGAGTGAAAGCGACGGTAAGAAAGTTACTGATCGAGGACGGCCGAAAATTGACTTTGTGGGTTGCTCAAAGAGGACAAAGTGTCGACGGGTAGCTGAAATTTCTAAACTAGACGAGACTGCTGCATCTTTTTTGCGGTCTTCTGAGGTGCGATCACAAATTCTGGCAAATGTTGAAGAAGTTTTAACACTATTGGTTGAAGTCGGATTAACAAAACATCAATCTTTGTTGATTCGAACTTTCGTTAATTTGAAGGCAGGATTTGATTTACTTCTTAGCTGCGAAAAAATTCTTTTGGCAAAATCAAAAAGCTATCCAGGTGGTATTACCATTAGCGAGTCAATGGCTGAAGTTAAACTCTAAAGTTTACTGGATCACACTGCAAGTCGAATATTGCAGCTTCAGAAAGAAACTTTCAATAATTTTGATACAGATTCAGTTAACAGTGTTAATTTATTAGGAAAGTGGGGATTCGATGGCAGCACTGGCCATGCTGAATATAAACAGAAAATATCAAATACAGATCTCCTCTTGGAGATAGCTTGTTTGTTACATCGTACGTGCCACTTAAAATAATTACGAAATCGAAAATTCCTCAGATTATTTGGAAAAATCCTCGACCATCATCCATCCGCTACTGCCGACCAATCAGATTTCAATTCGAGAAGGAAACTACTGAGCTGTCCATTGAGGAAGAGGAATATTTCCAAACTAAAATTGACCAATTGAAAAACACAATATTTGTCACTGGAAATAGGAAAATTGAAGTAGAACATTTCTTGCAGCTCACCATGGTCGATGGCAAAATATGCAATGCTCTGACCGAAACGTCATCAGCAAAGTGTTACATTTACGAAGCAAGCCCAACTCAGATGAATAATTTGGAGGAATGTCTTCTTAGAAAAGTACATGAAGAACCCTTTGAATTTGGCCAGTCTCCATTACATGCATATATACGTTTTTTTGAATACTTCATTCATGTGTCGTCCCGATTGGATCTACAAATTTGGCGAATACGTTCTGAGGAAGCAAAAAAACAATTCTTAATTTGTGCTGTTAAAACCTGCAAAGGTGAAATTACGTGTGCTCAGCCAAGCATCTTATGTTGGCTATGTGATAATGTTGTACATGCCAAATGTGTCAACGTCACTGGTTCAACTGCCGATGCTTTGGCTAAGCGCATTGGGCTACACTATTGTTGCGAGGAGTGTCGTGAGGTGCAAAATGAAATGAGAGCTTTCATGCGGCAGACACGGAAAGGCTTTAAAGAATTGTTTAGTGGTTTTCGTACTCTATCTAAACAGTTCTCTAAGCTGGACTCGGACTTCAATGGCCTTCAGCTGTTAAATGAGTCCCCAAAGCGCAAAAAATCAACGCGTAAGGAGGAGACCATGTCTGCTGCTGCTCCGCCACCAAACGTAGCTCAGCCTAGTACTCCGTTGACACAGCCGTTGATACCGGTCACCACATCTGTGGTAACGAGATCGGCGGCTCAGAAAAATTCGGTTCCCGAATGTGCCAATAGTGAGTCTTCGCAGCCAGTGACGCCAAAAATGCCTACCATTTTAACACCTGCTATAGCTTCAATACCTGTGTCTGCTTCACCCAGGGCAACAACCACTGCTTCTTTATCAGTGGTGCCCAAGCCTCTTGTAGGGATTCCCCCGAGGAAACAAATCTTTGTTTCCAGGCTTGCCCCTGATCTCACATCTGATGATGTTAAGGCTTTTATTCAAGCCAAAATACAAGCTGCTGAGATTAAGGTAGAAAAATTCAAGTTCTCTTATGAACGGGACTTATCATCCTTTAAACTTTGTGTCCCTAGCCATAAAAATCGTTTATAGCACCATTAATTCATTTTTTGAAATATGTGTTCCGAGTTTCTATCCGACAGCCTCAAGTAAGCCCCCGTGGTTTACAAAAGAGCTGTCACGCCTAAAGAATTTAAAGAACGCCTTATTTAAAAAATATAAACTTAAACACTCTTCTTTAGTCTTTTCTCACTATTTAACTGCTCGGTCAAATTTCACCGTGCTTAACGCTAAGTGCTATAAAAATTATTTAAACCGTTGTAGGGCTCAGTTCTTTCAAAACCCCAAACAGTTTTATAATTTTGTTAACATGAAGCGTAAATCAGCGGCTTTTCCATGTAAATTGGAATTTGAAAATGCTATTGCAGACACGGATCAGGCCATGGCCGATATGTTTGCAAGGTTTTTTCAAACTACTTATTTACCTGCTACCCAAAATTCTCAGTCATATCCCAAGTTCGAATGGTATCTTCACTCCACTTTTGAATGAAAGTTCAATCGCTAGGGATCTTCACTTAGTTACACCACTTTACTCCCCAGGCCCCGACGGAATTCCCGCGTGCGTACTACGGTTCTGTGCTAACACATCACTCAATAAGTCCGTAGGATGATACAGAAATTGGATTGCTATGTAATAATCCATATGATTCTTACGAAGTACTAACCTTTAAAAGATATCTGTCAAAATTTCATGACAATCGGACGATTAGTTTACAAGTTACACAGGTTCAAGTGACGCTACTTTTGTGTTTTTCAAAAAAATGAATTCAAAGCAATTTCATGTGTTGATTTATCATTGCTTTTTGATGGGTAAAAGTACGATCACTGCTAAAGAATGACTTGATAAGTGTTATCCGGACTCTGCACCATCGAGGCAAACGATGGAGAAGTGGTTTTCTTAATTTAAACGTGGCCGTACAGGCACTGACGATGCTGAACGGTCTGGAAGGCCGATTGAGGTGGTTACACCAGAAAATATCAAAAAAGTCCACCGAATCGTTTTGGAAAACCGAAAAGTGAAATTGCGTGAGATAGCTGACACCTTAAAGATATCAGAAAAAAGTGTGTACACTATGTTGCATGAACATTTGTCCATGAGAAAGCTGTTCTCAAAGTGGGTGCCGCGTTTTCTCACAGTGGACCAAAACCACCATGTCACAAGTCAATCGCAAAGATGGCCAAATTGCACGAATTGGGCTTCGAATTGCATCCACACCCACCGTATTCTTTAGATTTGGCCCCCAGCGACTACTATCTGTTCGCAGACCTGAAGAAAATGCTCGCTGGATAGAAATTTGGCTTGAATGAAGAGGTGATCGCCGAAAATGAGGCTCATTTTTAGGCCAAATGCAAATCGTTTTTAAAAAAAAGTGTCGATATGCTAGAGTGGTGTGGACTGATTGTATCACTCTTGAATGGATGTATGTTGATAAATAAAATCGAATTTTGCCAAAAAAATGCGTTTTCCTTAGTTATCCTACGGACTTATTGAGTGATGTGTTAATTCCCTGAGTAAGCCATTGCTAAAACTATTCTCGCTGTCCTTAGAAACTTCTTTTTTCCTTCCATTTGGAAGGAATCATTCATTATTCCCTTACTCAAAAAGGGCAGCAAGTCGGATGCAACTAACTATAGAGGCATCTCTAAGCTTTCGGCCATACCTAAATTCTTCGAGAATGTTTTAACACCGCACTTGCAACACTTTTGTAGATCCATCATTTCCCCTTGCCAACACGGATTCATCAAACGTCGTTCCACTACGACAAATTTACTTGAGCTGACATCCTTTGTGGTACAGGGATTTCAGCAAAATCTTCAAACTGATGTCATTTATACTGATTTCAGTAAAGCTTTTGACTCAGTAAATCATTCCCTCCTTGCAGTAAAGCTTGAACTTCTTGGTTTCTCGCCTAAACTTCTTAGTTGGATTTTTAAAGAATGCCTTTCAAACCCACTTCATGCCACCTCTGGTGTTCCTCAGGGGAGCCATTTAGGTCCCCTTCTATTCACTCTTTTCATCAATGACCTTCCGCTTGTCATTCGATCTGCTCGCACTCTTATGTATGCAGATGATGTTAAGCTGTGTTTTCAATTTAAAGATGCCTTCTGTCACTCTTACTTACAAGCTGACCTAGATAGTTTTCAATCATGGTGCCGTGCAAATTTATTAATTCTGAATAGTTCTAAATGCAAGCTGATGACATTCTACCGAACCAGCCCTGAGTTGGTATCCTATACACTTTGTGGTTGTGCCTTAGAAAGAATTGCCTTAGTTGACGATCTTGGTATCCGTCTAGACCGTAAACTTAAGTTTTCGGAACATATTTCTACTATGGTCAATAAGGCTATGGGAATGCTTGGCTTTATTAAGCGATGGTCTAAGGAGTTTGACGATCCTTATCTAACAAAGACCCTTTATACCTCACTTGTTCGTCCAATTTTGGAGTACGGATCATGCGTTTGGTGTCCTCAGTACTCGATTCACAGGGACCGCATTGAATCCGTGCAAAAGAACTTTTAATTTTCGCCTTGCGAGGTCTGAACTGGGATGTAGATGTAAGACTTCCTCCTTATGCAAATAGACTTAGATTACTTAATTTACCCTCCTTAGCTAACCGTAGAACTATGCTTGGTGTTTTTATAAATGAACTCTACTATGTCTAAGGCTACTGGGAATGCTTGGCTTATTAAGCGATGGTCTAAAGTTTGACGACCTTATTTAACAACCCTTTATACCACCGTCGTCCAATTGTAGTACGGACCATGCCCGTACTCGATTCACAGGGACCACATTGAATCCGTGCAAAAGAACTTTTAAGACTTCCTCCTTATGCAAATAGACTTAGATTACTTAAGTTACCCTCCTTAGCTAACCGTGGAACTATGCCTGGTGTAGTTTTTATGTACTAGCCCTGAAATTGACACTTTTGTTCTACCTTGGTAGAAGTTAAATTTTCCTCGAAACGCCTGTCTATTTTTTCTTAGCTTCTATTCTGCATGCTCGCGTTTATGACACTGCCCCTCGGTCGGTTGGGCGTGTCTTAACATATACTAACTTTTTACTAACACTATTAACTCTTCTGATCTGATTGGGTTTTTCTGGGTTTTCCCGAATTCTTTGCAACATATGTTGGATCGGTTATATCTTTGTCTATCCCAGATTATTAAATTAAATTAAATTAAATTAAATTAAATTAAATTAAGTTAAATTAATTTAAAATTAAATTTAATAAAATTAAAATTATCTCAGATCTTTTAAAACTTTATGCTTAAATTTTTTATACATTTTTCACATTATAAATTATTATTGTCTTGTTGTCAATTCAGTCGACTGCATTTAGTTGACTTTAAATTAATTAAATAAATAAAATAAAAATAAAAAATGACATGTCTAACAAAAAAACTAACTTAATAAATAATAAAGATAATGATTGGCAGTCGCCTAAAAAGGGTGTAATGAACGAAATAAAAAATAAAAGTAAGCAACAAATAAGAAAATTTAAAAGAAAACAAAAAATTAATGGAAATGAAAACCAAAAGTATGAAAATTTACAGTAAACTATTTCTTTGTTTTGTTAACTATTTTCTCCAGTTTTTGTTTTTAATATTCATACTTCTGTTTTAATTCATTTTGCATGATTTTTAATCTTGTAAAATGCTTATTAGTTAATAATGTGTAACTGTGGTGATGTATGTGTATGGTATTGTGTAATTTTGGGTAACACTGTTTATATATGTAGATGTAGATGTAGATGTAGATGTAGATGTAGATGTAGATGTAGATGTAGATGTAGATGTAGATGTAGATGTAGATGTAGATGTAGATGTAGATGTAGATGTAGATGTAGATGTAGATGTAGATGTAGATGTAGATGTAGATGTAGATGTAGATGTAGATGTAGATGTAGATGTAGATGTAGATGTAGATGTAGATGTAGATGTAGATGTAGATGTAGATGTAGATGTAGATGTAGATGTAGATGTAGATGTAGATGTAGATGTAGATGTAGATGTAGATGTAGATGTAGATGTAGATGTAGATGTAGATGTAGATGTAGATGTAGATGTAGATGTAGATGTAGATGTAGATGTAGATGTAGATGTAGATGTAGATGTAGATGTAGATGTAGATGTAGATGTAGATGTAGATGTAGATGTAGATGTAGATGTAGATGTAGATGTAGATGTAGATGTAGATGTAGATGTAGATGTAGATGTAGATGTAGATGTAGATGTAGATGTAGATGTAGATGTAGATGTAGATGTAGATGTAGATGTAGATGTAGATGTAGATGTAGATGTAGATGTAGATGTAGATGTAGATGTAGATGTAGATGTAGATGTAGATGTAGATGTAGATGTAGATGTAGATGTAGATGTAGATGTAGATGTAGATGTAGATGTAGATGTAGATGTAGATGTAGATGTAGATGTAGATGTAGATGTAGATGTAGATGTAGATGTAGATGTAGATGTAGATGTAGATGTAGATGTAGATGTAGATGTAGATGTAGATGTAGATGTAGATGTAGATGTAGATGTAGATGTAGATGTAGATGTAGATGTAGATGTAGATGTAGATGTAGATGTAGATGTAGATGTAGATGTAGATGTAGATGTAGATGTAGATGTAGATGTAGATGTAGATGTAGATGTAGATGTAGATGTAGATGTAGATGTAGATGTAGATGTAGATGTAGATGTAGATGTAGATGTAGATGTAGATGTAGATGTAGATGTAGATGTAGATGTAGATGTAGATGTAGATGTAGATGTAGATGTAGATGTAGATGTAGATGTAGATGTAGATGTAGATGTAGATGTAGATGTAGATGTAGATGTAGTAGATGTAGATGTAGATGTAGATGTAGATGTAGATGTAGATGTAGATGTAGATGTAGATGTAGATGTAGATGTAGATGTAGATGTAGATGTAGATGTAGATGTAGATGTAGATGTAGATGTAGATGTAGATGTAGATGTAGATGTAGATGTAGATGTAGATGTGGATGTAGGTTATAGATGTAAGTGTAGAATATAGATGTAGAGTTTTAGGTTAAAGATGTATTTTTTTCCTTATCCCAGCTTTGGCAGGGCGAGTCAGCGAGGTTATGCGTTCGCTGCTCGCCAAGATTTTTTTTTGTGAATTTTTACAATAAGGTGTGCAGATCTGTGGGTGTGCCGCTCGTTGTCGGCACAGAACCCCGATCTAATGCACGGTGGAGCCCTATCCGCAGAGACGTGCACTCTAACAGCCGGGGCGCTGGCCGACGCAAGGTGTATATTCCTGAAATTATTAGGCCTTTGGGTTAACCAATCTTCTTGGTCGTGGAATTCTAAACAACAATTGTATTTTTTTATGAAGTCCAAACCAATTATACCATCCCCTGGTATAGGAAAATTGTCAGGTACGATATGGAATTCGTATGGTATTGCTGCATTTTCAACACACATTTCCAAATCTATAGTATCTAAGGACTGAATTGTCCCTTGCCCTATGCCTGATATATTAGTTGTTTTTCGTGAATTTAAGTTATTTAAGTTGTTATTTCTGCATTTAAGCAGTGAAATTTCTGCACCTGTGTGTAATAAAAGAGTTACCATTGAATTGGTACTCATATTTTTTAACTGAATAAATAAAAATGAAAACAAGAGCAACAGTCGAGCGGCACGCGACAGTGGGATACCCTTCGAACTTTTTGAAACGTAAAGAGTCAATAATTGTACAATACTTCTACATAATAGAAATATCGTAACGTAAGCCTTTATATGCGTCTGTGTATGAATACGTGTATATGCGGTTATCATTTCATTTGTCAAGCACAAATGTATGTATGTGTGTGTGCAAGAAAAGAAGAACAACAGATGGCGCTACGCGCTCGCATTCTCTTTCCTTTTCTTTCCTACATGAGCATTGCAATGACATCACAGCTTGCTGGTCTGTATACAAAATCAAAGCGAACAAGGTTTTTGTTTAATAACTTCTGTGTTTGTTGTCCGATCGGATTGAAATTTTGACGTTATGTTGGTATTATAATTAGCTAAGTATAGTCTTACTCAGAATGTTGTATATTTTATATGTCGCTCGAAAATCAGCTTAAGAGATGAAATTATTGATTTGCGTGGGCGGGGGGCGTGGCACCCAACATTTGAAATAAACTTCACCTGTCCCGGATCAACAGAAACTTTCATGCCAAATTTGGTGTCTCTAGCTTTTATAATAGCTGAGATCTTTGTGTTCATCTGGACATACAGACATCCAGACATCCAGACAGCCAGACATCCAGACAGCCAGACATCCGGACAGACAGACAGACATGGCTTAATCGACTTGGCTAGTGATCCTGAGCAAGAATATATATACTTTGTGGGGTCTCCCACGCCTCCTTCTGCCTGTTACATACATTTGCAAAAAGTTAGTATACCCTTTTTTGACCATTTTCAATGGTCGAAGGGTATAAAAATAATGCTTAAATTGAGATTGATTTTATACAATTTTATTATTGGTTGTTGCTCAAGGGGGCTGTCTGGTTTTCCGACTGTACATTTCTTCCGTTATTATTATTATTATTCCTATTGTTTTGATTTTGGTTACCCCTGTAGTAACCTCCACCTTTATTATTGTTCTGGTTACCGCCGCGTCTTCTATTTCCTCCACGGTAACCACCTCGGCTTCTATAATTATTATTATAAGAATTATTATAATCTCCTCGGCCATTACCTCTGTTTTGGTAATTTCCTCGGTTATTATTTCCTCGAAAGTGTCCTCTATTATTATAGAATAACACACTATTCGAATTGCCGGTCATTTCCGTACAGCATTGTATATATTTTTCAATCACACTATTCATTGTGTTGAAATTTCCTGCTTCTAGTATGGTCTTGAGCTTATCGTGGTCACAGTTCTTTGTCATTGCAGAGATCGCTTCTTTTGTAACGAATTTATCTGCATTGTTAGAATCTAGACCATCATCTATGTAGGCTGCCTCAAGCGACCTACGTAGGTTTTCTATTTCTGTTGTGTATTGCGCTGCAGTTTTGCCGCGCTGTTGTGTATTAAGCAATTTAGCTTTAATGACATCAGGCGATTCGCCTTTAACTGATGCCTTTAATACACTTATTATACCGATAATGGTCGTTTCATTATCAACTTTGTATGATAAAGGACCAATTATCTTTGTCTTGATAACCTCTACTGCAAGCATTTCCTGATCTCCTTTTGTGAGATCTGTTAAACGGAGAGCCGTGAGGAATCGATTTAGATTTACTTTCTTGCCGTCAAACTCAGGTATTGTGGACGAAATTTGTCGCACATATTCCCTTGACGTAGCGGCAGAGTCTGTCATTGTGATTCGTTTTTATCTGATACTTGAACTTGAACTTGAATCGGAGTTTTCTTCCTCTGGCAATTCAGGTAATGTTATTACCGCTGGAATTGAAAGATCGTGAAGATCCTCTTCTTTAACGTCCAATTTAAAGTCTTCTATGCTTTCTTTTTCTTTATTTAGTTTAGAGAATACAGGCGTGTTAAAAAAAGTTGGTATAGTTACTTACAACTTCTGTCTGATTTTGACATTTAATAAGTTCTCGCGGAACTTATTTAGAAACTTCACTGCCTGTGTTAAATGACTTGTCGTTAGTCTTTCTTTTTCTGAGTGAATTAATTGGCGTGCTTCATTAAAGCATTCTACCAATATCTGTGCATGCTTATTAAGAGTGCTCTGTTGCACTTCTCTATTTTGAGTAATGCACTTGTACGACTTGTCAAAATTTAC
Source organism: Zaprionus africanus (assembly GCA_018151435.1). Taxonomy (NCBI): domain Eukaryota; kingdom Metazoa; phylum Arthropoda; class Insecta; order Diptera; family Drosophilidae; genus Zaprionus; species Zaprionus africanus. The sequence goes on from JAECXB010002302.1 coordinate 50,045, forward strand.
TTTGATATCTTTAAGTTCTTTTCTTATTTCTAGTCAGTCCATTTATGGATTATAAATGTATCTGTGCAAGAGAACTTTGTCGTTGTCTCTCCTAAAAAGATATTATCTTCAATTACTTGTTGTATTTTGACATACGGTAAAATTGATAATACCTTTGCCTTTCGAGTTTCGAACAGTGAAACAAGGGTCTTGTATTCAAGTCGAACGTATCTATGTATTCCGCCTCGAATTCGTATACGCTTATAAACGTACGAAATTTACTTAAGATCTGGATTGATCTTAGTACGAGGGTCGTTTGATAAGTCCGTGACTTTTTGTATTTGCCGCGCACCTGCTCTAAATACAACACTGCTGTTATCGATTAACAGCTGACTGTAAAATTTTGAGAAAGCTGCGTTTTTTGGTTTGCGTTTTATAGGCATTGAAAGCAGACGATCTCGTGAATTTTAACGAAAATGGAAAAAAGTGAATTTCGTGTGCTAATTAAGCATTATTTTTTGCGTAAAAAATCCATCACCGAAACCAAGGAAAGACTTGATAAATATTATGGGGACTCTGCACCATCAATTTCAATGGTTAAGAAATGGTTTACTGAGTTCCGTTGTGGTCGTACCAGTACAAGTGATGCCGAACGTTCAGGTCGCCCAAAAGAGGTCGTCATGCCAGAAATCGTCGACAAAATCCATGGAATGATATTGGATGATCGGAGAATGAAAGTGCGTGAGGTAGCTGAGGCTGTAGGCATCTCAACTGAACGGGTACATCACATTTTACATGAATATTTGGACATGAAAAAGCTTTCCGCGCGATGGGTGCCGCGATTGCTCACACACGACCATAAGCGCAACCGTGTGACCATTTCAAAGGAGTGTTTGGCGATGTTCAACCGCAATCCAAACGAATTTTTGCGCCGTTTCGTTACCGTAGACGAAACATGGATCCACCACACCACACCAGAGACCAAAGAACAATCAAGACAGTGGGTTTCTCCGGGTGAACGTGCACCAAAGAAGGCCAAGGTGGGTCTGTCGGCCAACAAGGTCATGGCCACAGTTTTTTGGGATGCACAAGGTATCATTCACATCGATTACCTTGAAAAGGGTAAAACGATCACCGGCGAATATTATTCAGAGCTTTTGGACAGATTCGATATTGATTTGAAGCAGAAACGACCGCATTTGGCGAAAAAAAAGTGCTGTTCCATCAGGACAATGCACGGGTGCACACGTGTGTAGTCAGCATGGCAAAATTTCATAAATTGGGCTACGAACTGCTACCCCATCCAGCATATTCTCCAGATTTAGCCCCCTGTGACTATTTTTTGTTTCCAAACATGAAGAAATGGCTCGGCGGTAAGAGATTCGGGTCAAATGAAGAGGTCATCACAGAAACAAACGACTATTTTGAGGGCCTTGAGAAAACCTATTATTTGGAAGGAATAAAAAAATTGGAAAAACGCTGGACTAAATGTATAGAGCTAAAAGGAGATTATGTTGAGAAATAAAACGCTTCTTTGACGAAAAAAATATATTTTATTCAAAAAGTCACGGACTTATCAAACGACCCTCGTATAAATAGAGGCTCCCTTCTTAAAGTTTCCTCGACAACATCTTCATAATATCAGAGAAAAAAAATGTTTATTTTTTGTTTTGTATTTCTTTAAAGAAAAGAAGTGATTCTGCTCTTGTTGAGGTTCTTTATTAAGCTTACAGAATTTATAAAATTTACTTAATCGTCTGGGTTAACGAAGTTGTCAAAATGCCATGCGACGTCATCGTGGAGGCTAGCTATTTCTTGCAGTTCTTCTGCGTTTATTGTAAACCAACAGTAGGCAGAAAATCTGACAGACATAAAAATGCGTGTGTAAAAACGCCCCAAAATGGTGGCGTAAATACTGGCATACCTATATATGTATATAATCATATCTAAATGAGTGATATTTGATATATATATATGTTTATTATTTATGGACTGTATTCAGTCGTTGTATTTATTTCGCGATTTCGGGACTCTCTTCAGAATCCTCGTTATCGCTGTCGTTGGTAGATATTATTGAACGTTGGCGCATTTGCTCGTTCAAAAAGTTTTCAATATCATACCAAACGCTATCCTCTATAATACCTAAACATTCTCCTATTATTACTTCTCTAGGATCCATTTAATATAATTTGTAAGGTATATATATGTTATGTTTTTTTTTTTTTTGTATATGTATACGAGCCCCAACCACTATTAATTCGAACAGCATGTGTTTTTTGCAGTGTGCTATGTTCAACACACGATATTTTCGAAACTGTTACAGATTACGTATGCCAATTTATTTTTTCTAAAAGAGAATTTTATTCTCTTTACGACGATAAAAAAATGTTTCTTGTATTTCCAACAACAACAAAAATATGAGTACTTTATTCAAACCGTAGTCTTAAGAGATAAGAAAAAAATTACCAGTATTAATTCGAACGCTGCGCAAGCTAACCGTTATCTCAAAAGAAGAACAAAGCAAAAGCAATCAATGTAACGGAATCACTATCTATCTATAATCTAAAAATAACAACGCATTGCAGAATTCAAAAAAAAAAAAGGGAACTGACCAAAATTTTTTAGTCTGATCGTCGGAAATCATTAAGTAATTTGGCTTCAAAGTGGTCTCAGAAATTGGCAAAACTGTCAAGCGAGAATGTACGCGACTGCAGCTTAAAAATATTGGAAATAGATTCTATAAAGTATGTTTTGTAAAAATTTAGAAATCATACCCAATAACTTATCTGCCTCGTAGGCCAAGGAAAAACCCTTGCTTACGATTCGTCAAAAATAGCATTTGCAATAGGCTCGTAGGCTCGAAAGGCTGTCTTGTAACTCAAAGGCAATTGGACACCATCATATTTTGCGATGAAGCTACATTCGATGTACGTGTAAGTGTCGGCGATACGAGAAAACGCGTCATTCGTACAAAGACAGAATCATACCATAAAGACTGCATTAAAAGGACAGTAAAGTTTCCTGCAAGCATAATGGTATGGTGATTTATGTCCGCCAAAAGATAAGGACCACTGCATTGTATTGAAGGATCGGTTAACGCTGAAAAATATATTAATATTTTGGAAGAAAGTTTGCTGCCATCAATACCAAAACTGGCAGATTGTGGTGAATTCACTTTTCAGTAGGACGGACCATCATCGCACACAGCCCATACAACCAAAAATTGGCTGCAATATAAGCAAATGGAAGTTTTAGATTGGCCAGCAAACAGTCCAGATCTAACCACCATAGAAAATATTTGGTGGATAATGAAAAGAAAGCTTCGAAAGCCACAAAGGAATATTCCTGACCTTAAAATTAAGTTGCTAGATGTGGGACTCGATTTCTAGAGAACATTACGAAAACTGGTTAAAATCAATGCCAAAACGTGTTAAGTGTGTAATACAGGCCAGAGGTGACGTTACACAATTCTAATATTAATTAATTTGTTATATTAAGCAGCGTTTGAATTAATAGTGGTCATTTTTTCTTATCTCTTAAGGCTACGGTTTGAATAATGTACTCATATTTTTGTTGTTGTTGGAAATACAAGAAACATTTTTATACCCTTCGACCATTGAAAATGGTCAAAAAAGGGTATACTAACTTTGTGCAAATGTATGTAACAGGCAGAAGGAGGCGTGGGAGACCCCACAAAGTATATTCTTGCTCAGGATCACTAACCGAGTCGATTAAGCCATGTCTGTCCGGATGTCTGGATGTCTGGATGTCCAGATGAACACACAGATCTCAGCTATTATAAAAGCTAGAGACACCAAATTTGGCATGAAGGTTTCTGTTGATCCGGGACAGGTGAAGTTTATTTCAAATGTTGGGTGCCACGTGGGCGGGGGCCACGCAAATCAATAATTTCATCTCTAAAGCTGATTTGCGAGCGACATATAAAAGATACAACATTCTGAGTAAGACTATACTTAGCTAATTATAATACCAACATTGTGTTAAAATTCCAATCCGATCGGACTACAAACACAGAAGTTGTTAAACAAAAACCTTGTTCGCTTTGATTTTGTATACAGACCAGCAAGCTGTGACGTCATTGCAATGCTCATGTTGGAAAGAAAAGGAAAGAGAATGCTAGCGCGTAGCGCCATCTGTTGTTCTTCTCTTCTTTTCTATGCACACGCATTTTTTGCATTCAAACGCACACACACACATACATACATTTGTGCTTGACCAATGAAATGATACACGCATATACACGTATTCATACACAGACGCATATAAAGGCTTACGTTACGATATTTCTATTAAGTAGAAGTATTGTACAATGATTGACTCTTTACGTTTCAAAAAGGTCGAAGGGTATCCCACTGTCGCGTGCCGCTCGACTGTTGCTCTTGTTTTATAATCGTAATGAGAATAAAATTCTCTTTTAGAAAAAATAAATTGGTATACGTAATCTGTAAAAGTATCGAAAATATCGTGTGTTGAACATAGCACACTGCAAAAAACACATGCTGTTCGAATTGATAGTGGTTGGGGCTCGTACGTGTATAAATTTATGCCTTTTTAGCACATTTATTCTTGAATTTTGTTTTTTTTTTTACAATATTTTGTTTTTTGTTTTTCTTTAAATCTTGAAGCCAATCAGTGAAATTATAAAGGCCGAAATATTTAGGAAAGAAAAATATGATATGTGTGTGATGAGATTGTGAATTTGCATACATTGATTTCGATCAGATCGCATATCAATCTTTGCAAATTGTTTATATATAATCATTGCCCGTCTCTTAAAGATTTAAATTGCCCCTAAAATGAACGATTTGCAGAAATAGTGATAATAGGAACAATATAATAAAAGTGCTAAATTAACCTAACAAAAAAAACCAAACACCAACACACATCTACATCTGCATCGTTGGAAGGCCTTTCATCGTGGAGATTCATGTAAGTGAAAAGAACATATTTTTTTATATTCCTTTAATATCATTGTTTTGCAATAATCAGTTCATTTTTATTACTTTCCTTGGTTCTGCAAATATACATAATTTGTACGTACGTATATATGCATACGCGCATGTGCAGCGGCAAAGTTTTACCGCCGGTTCAGTGCTTGTATGTACATATGTTTGTGCTTATGCTCAGCCTCTGATCATATACATGCAGGCATACGTACATACCAAAGCTCGAGCTGTATATACATACTGACACTAAATTGTCTGCTTTGCAAACAACGTGAAATCAATACTTCTTTTCTCATTCCAATGCTAAATTATTTAATCTGACCATAGATAATATTAAACCCTACTAAAATTTTCAATTATATATGCATATGTATATGTGTCTATATATGTCTGTAAATATATATATATCTATTATTATATATAATTACTTATATATGTGGTATATATAGCTATATATGTGTTTGTATATATAACTTAAATGCATTGCCTGTCAAATATTGGCCATAGTCATCATTAATTATCTGCAATTATTAAAATCAATGTTTGCGAACAAACTAAATCACTCGCGCACATGAATACATACATACATACATATTGCAAACGAAAGCTCACGCAATATTGATCAGCTGTTACTCTAGTTCAATGATCGGCTTACACTACACTACAATACCCTACACAAATTTAAGGAGAGTACATAAATATTTTTTTTGTTCCATAATTCTGTACTGTTTGAGTATATTAAATATTAATGTATAAAAAAATAAAAAAATTTATTATGGGCCTTCTGCCGTTACACCACTGAACAAACAAATAAGTACAATAAACAAAAAAAATATAGAAACAATTTATTACAATTAGCCTAGTCTTCTACTGATAGTTTTGGAAGAATTTCTTTTCGTTTATACAATTGTTATTTAGGGTCAAGAATGCCATTTGGCTGAAGAAATGTGTTATGATTTAAGAAATAAACTTTAAGATCTATCATGAATCGTTGAATGTGTTATTAATTCCTGAAGACATGGTATAGTGAATAGGTAGACAATTCTGTTATTGGGATACTCTCTTACTGCCTCGCGCTGAGTATCATGGTTGGGTAGGGTACAGACTGCGAGCGTCGAACAACACCTCAGACGTCGCACTACACTAGATGCTTCCCTGTAAAAGCCTTCCTTTTATTTTTTTCTCTCTTTTGGCCTTGGTGTATTATAATTGTTTCGGGAGTATAGCTCCATTAGTATAGTTTCCGAGGAATCCTAAATAAAGTTTATGTACTGGAGTCGATGATCAGCAAAAACCCACCCCACCCCGAACGAGCTTAGGGAACCAGAGGATTCCGACCGCTGTACACATCTGACTTGTGAACTTCCCGTTCAGAGATTGAAAACCAGGTCGTTACATAAATTTTTGGCGCCCAACGTGTGTGGCCCTCCCTAGACGTAAAAAAAGGAATAAATAACATCTACTTTCCAAAGCTTTGTTTGCCCCGTTCGGTCGCTTGTATATTTATATGTATTTATGCGCCCAAACGTGTGAGGCCTCGTCTGTCAAATAAAGTTTGATTATGTTACCGTTAGAGTAGATTTCCCCACATACACCATTTGTGTTGAGTGAAAATTTGGCATGCGTGTCTGGCCAGCTGACGTTGCTACGATAGTCTTGTCTAGCTTCCGCTGGTACAGATACATTCGGTTAGAATTGTTTTACGGACTACGATTGTTGGATAATTCTGTATTAGGATTACCTTCCGAGAAACCATTGACTTTTCTTTTCCGATTTGCTAAAATATAGCAATGAACATCAGCTATGCATATATATGTATATCTTTATATATATATGATTTTCTTCTCTCACATTATTGCTCGCTTTTTTTTCTTCGTTAGGTCAAGGAAATACTATTGTTTGATTAGCTATTGCTGTGAAATACTGTCATACCCAATTTCAGAATATTGAAGTCAGAGCATCGTTGCCTACCAATACTGATTGCTAGTTGACATATTTTTCTTGCGGACCTGATTAAATAAGCGTGGACCCTAGTACCATAACATTTGATTGGATTATTTAGTTATTTTGTTTTCGTTGAAAGTTTAGTTAGTTGTTGTCATGGAACTCGTGATCATGCTGCTTTTGCATACACTTGCCGAATAGCTTTACTAGATAGACAGCGCAAATCAAGAAATTAAAACCTTTCGTTAAGTTCAATAGCCCATTTAAAAACAAAAAAAACCTGCTTTTACAACCTGCATCTTTTGTATTCTAATTGTTCTATCTATTCATTTACCGATATATGTCATTCAGGAAACCTTTTTTTATGGAAATGCCTGTTACAAACAGCCCTCGAACTACGCCAACTCCTTTGGCCTCTACAGATAGTAAATGTGCTATCTGTAATCAATTAATGTACAACACGCACCCTTGCTACTCCTTAGCATGTTTGCATGTTTTTCACAAACTTTGCCTAGAAAATTGGATGGTCAGTCATTCTTGTTGCTATTCTTGTAATGTCGCCATTCAACCTAACGATCCTAAGCTGGTCGTCGGTAATTGCTCTCCTCCTAGAGCACAGCCGATCGCACCGATTGCACAAAACACAACGAGAGTTATGACTCGTAACTTGACCAAAGCTTTACAGCAAGTTCAAGGCCCGAGCACCTCGCAGGATCAAGAGCCTCGCTCCTTGAATCAAAGCGCTGCCGCTTCATCAAATTTGGACGTGAGTAACAGTCCTACTCAAGTAGCTCCAGTTAGATCCACTCGTGGTAGACAACGAGGAAGGTCTTTTCGCCCTCCGCCTGCCCACCGCAACAACGAGTTTGATTATACAATTATTCAGAATATGATTGAAGAAACTGTATCTCGATTAATGTCATCTTTGAACACCCAAACAAATCCGTTGCATGTTCAAGCCCCGTCTGTTCCCGTGAGAGAAACACCATCTCCCGTAACTTCATCCCTGTTCACCCGTAAGACTGCAGATATTATGCAGAAGTGGAATTTACATTTCGATGGATCTCCAGAAGGTTTAGGGGTGGAAGAATTTATATATAGGGTAAAATCACTAACAGATGAAACTTTGGATAGCGATTTTACGGCCATGTGCAAACATATGCATGTGCTTTTTGCTGGCAAAGCCCGAGATTGGTATTGGAGATACCACAAGCAAGTCAACCGCATCGTCTGGTCTGATTTCTGTTCTGCTCTTCGCCAACACTATAAGGATTATCGCTCCGCTTTTATGTCCATGGAGTTAATAAGATCGCGAAAGCAAAAGTTTGGAGAATCTTTCTCAGCTTTTTATGAAAGCGTGGCTTCGCTTATCGATAAATCCTCCATAAAAATTGCAGAAGAAGAATTAGTTGAAATTCTTAAAAACAATTTGTTGCCTGACACACGTCAGAAATTGCTGTATCAACCTCTATATTCTGTGGGACATTTGTGTCGCCTTGTACAGATGAATGAGATTTTAGCGTACGAACTCAACTGTCGAGCTGAGCAAGTACGCAAATTAAAGCCTTTTACGCCTCAAAGACAAATTCACGCCCTTGAAGAATCGTGTGCTGAACCTGAAGAAGAAGACGTTCAACATGATCTCGAGCTGGCTGCTCTTCGTAACGCCCATGAAAAACTTACTTGCTGGAATTGTGATGAGCTTGGTCACATTTGGGAAAATTGTCTTGCGTCTCGACGTATTTTTTGCTACGGTTGTGGTAAACTTAATGTGTACAAGCCACAATGTAAAAATTGCTTGCAAAAACTGTCGGAAAACCGTCGACAGGGAGCATCCAACAACACCCGGATGCCCCCAAAAACATAAATTTCAATATTACTAATCCCGTACAGAGTACCACTTCAGATTTGTCTGATCCAGAGTCCTCTACTTCTGTCCCTCTTTATCATCGCTCGTATGATGAGCGATTGAAAAACTATTTAGAAATTAAGAATCGTATTTTTAGTCAATCCATTCCCATTAATAATCGCGTTCGACGATTAAAAACTTATTATGCTAAAATTAAATAATCAAGATTTACGTAGTTATGCAGAAGTCTCGTTTCTAGACTTTACAGAACTTGGTCTGTTAGATACTGGCGCGAATATCAGTTGCATAGGTTCCACTCTAGCTGCTAAAGACTTTTCAGCGCTTGTGCAATACAAACCTTTAAAGTCATTTGTCCACACAGCAGGTGGAGAAAAACAAAATATTACCGGTGTTTTGAACGTTGAAGTAACATATAATAATTTGGTGAAACCACTCAAATTGTATGTTATTCCGTCAATAAAGCAAAAACTTATCTTAGGTCACGATTTTTGGAGAATATTTCAGCTTGCTCCCAATATCATTGGCGCACTTGATTCACCCTCCGCGTCGTTAGACTTGCCTGATCCAAATTCTTATCCATTGAGCCCCCAACAGCTTCATCAGCTCGCTGTTGTTAAAGAATTGTTTCCCAACGCTTTAGAGAAACTTGGCCGAACTTTGCTCATTGAACATCATATCGATGTTGGAGAAGCAAAGCCCGTCAAGCAACGCTTCTATCCCGTCAGCCCAGCTGTTGAGAAGTTGCTGTATGAAGAAATCGATCGAATGTTAGCCCTGGATGTTATAGAACCCTCAGTTAGTCCTTGGAGTTCCCCCATGCGCCTCGTGGTCAAGCCTAACAAGGTTCGCCTTTGCCTTGACGCACGTAAGCTTAACGATGCTACCAAGAAAGACGCATATCCTCTGCCTAGCATTGATGGAATCTTTTCGCGTTTGCCTCGTGCGAATCTGATTACTAAGCTTGATTTAAAAGACGCTTATTGGCAAATACCGTTGTCTCCGCAATCTAAGCCTTTAACCGCTTTTACAGTCCCTGGTCGCCCACTTTACCAATTCAAAGTGATGCCTTTTGGCCTCTGTAACGCTCCTTCAACTATGTGTCGTCTTATGGATGATATCATACCGCCAGATCTTAGACATTGCGTATTCGGATATCTCGATGACCTTTGTATTGTCTCGGAAGATTTTTCTTCGCACCTCGCTGTTTTAGTTAGACTCGCAGAGCAATTCCGCAAAGCCAACATTACTTTAAATATAGCTAAAAGCCAGTTTTGCGTAACCAGTATTACCTACCTTGGTTATGTAATTGGAAGTGGTGGTATCTGTACTGACCCTTCAAAAATCTCGTGTATCGTTAATTGGCCTCCACCAAAGAATCTAAAACAGGTTCGTGGATTTTTAGGAATTTGTGGATGGTACCGTCGATTTATTCACAACTTTGCAGACCTTTCTTGCCCCATTACTAATGTGCTTTCCACAAAATCTAAGTTTGTGTGGACTTCAGAAGCTCAGTCGGCTATGGACAAGTTAAAAATCGTATTGACCTCCGCCCCCGTATTAACCAATCCCGATTTTGCTAAGAAATTCTATTTACATTGCGATGCCAGTGATTTTGGCATTGGCGCAGTCCTAACTCAGCTTTCCGATGACAAGGAAGAGAAACCTATTGCATATATGTCAAAGAAATTAAGTAGCGCACAACGTAACTACAGCGTCACCGAGCGTGAATGTTTAGCTGTCATCCTTGCTATAGAGAAGTTTCGATGTTATCTAGAACTTCAAGAGTTCGAAGTAATCACCGATCACTCAAGCTTGGTTTGGCTTATGCGTCAACAAAACGTGACTGGAAGACTCGCTCGCTGGATATTTCGCCTGCAGCAATATACATTCTCAATCTCTCATCGTAAAGGAAAGGAACATGTTGTCCCCGATGCACTCTCTCGCTTATGCGAGAATGAAATCGCAGAATTAGATATGAGCCCAATTATTGATTTGAATTCGAATGCCTTTTCAGAATCCACTTATACCACGCTTAAGACTCGTTATAGCGAAAATCAATCCAGATTTCCAGATCTGAAAATCGTTGATAACTACTTGTATATTCGCACAGAGCATGTCTCCGGAGAAGAAGTACAAGATAAACTTTCGTGGAAATTATGGGTTCCAGAAAGCCTCAGACTTGATGTTCTTAAACAAGCGCATGATAGTTGCACTTCAGCCCATGCAGGAATGCATAAAACCATTGAAAAGATTCGTCGTCACCTCTTTTGGCCTGGTTTGGCAAAAACTGTGAGAGAATATGTACGCTCATGCGAAATATTTAAAGAGAACAAAGCACCAAATTACACGCTTCGTCCTCCCATGGGTGCTCATAGTCCAACCTGTAGACCCTTCCAAAGGCTCTACATTGATCTTTTAGGCCCATACCCCCGCAGTAAAAATGGCCATGTAGGCTTATTAATCGTGCTTGACCATTTTAGTAAATATCATTGGTTACAGCCTCTTAAGAAGTTCACTTCTAAAGCTGTACAGGATTTTTTACTACATCATATTTTTCATAGTTTTGGTGTGCCCGAAACCATTGTCAGTGACAACGGCACCCAATTCAAAGCCCATGAATTTAATGCCTTTCTCACCGAGCTTGGTATTAACCATATTTATACCGCCTTATATTCGCCGCAAAGCAATGCCGCTGAACGTGTTAATCGATCTCTCTTAGCCGCCGTCCGTTCATATCTAAAACACGATCAGACTGAATGGGATGCTCATTTGACAAGTATCTCTTGTTCTCTTCGTTCGTCCGTTCATCAGTCTATCGGATGTTCCCCATATAGAGCTCTATTTGGATTAGATATGATAACGCATGCCGCCGATTATAAGTTGCTAAAATCCTTATCATTATTAGAAGAACCTGTTGTGCCTATTTCTCGCTCAGATAACTTAGCCTTACTAAGAAAAGATATTCAAGCTAATATTCGCCGAGCCCATGATAAAAATACAGCACAATATAACCTTCGCAGCAGACCTGTATCTTTTAAAGAAGGCCAGGAAGTATTTCGTCGAAATTTCGCACTTAGCAAGTTTACGCATAATTTCAATGCCAAACTTGGCCCACAATTTGTCAAATGTCGTATTGCAAGAAAGCTTGGTAACTGTTATTACCAATTAGAAGACTTGCAAGGAAAAGATATTGGAACCTATCACGCTAAAGATCTTCGTAGCTGATTTCCCGCTAATCTTTCCGTCTGACGGTGTCAGATTATCGGGTGGTGTAATGGTCGCCGTGGCACCATTGAAAGGAACTTCAAAATTTTGTCGTTTTATCGCAATTCTTTTTGGAAGCGATAAAAATATATCTTATTGCAATTATCTAAGTCATCAACCTTGCTTAGCAACATAATTACATCCATACAACACAATAGCAAGATCGCATCAAACTTGTTGCTTCGAACATGTTCGATGATGTTTGCTGTTGCCGTGCGTAGTGTTCCCCTAGTTTCGAACCAGCATCCGCCAATTCGAATTGTATGTCAAAGCTTTCAACCGTAGGCGTAAGGGTCATGTTCCGCTCAGATGCATCTTTGTCGGTGCTGAATTATAGAAAAAGCTCTTTTTTGCAGAGAGCCTGGTCTATAAATGTTGCTGCCCTCCTCTATTTGCCCTCTTTCTGATCGGTCGAATTCTAAGGTCAACTCCACGTCGGTTAGCACTCCGTTTGCTACACGTGTCGAGTATTTATTCGTGCGTCAAAACTTCGAAAAGTCTGTGCAAAATTAAAACTACATTTAGTGCACATATATGCAGTTAAATTCATTTCCGTGTCGGTGCATTTAAATGCGCACAATAAATCACAAGAAATTACCAGACCGAAGACGTAACCTCACTTGCCACGCCCATTTTTCTGGAGACATCAGCTTTGCCGATCAGTTTTCGAGCCTAATTTTGATTTCTTTGTGCTCAGCACAAGAAAAGGTATGCCACCCCCCCTACATTTTGTTAATTTTGAAAATTTGACTAAAGTCATCATTTGCACCTAGATAACCTGGTTGACACGAGTCCCAGTTACCCAGCCTGCACCAATTGACGACTTCGTAGCCCACCTTTATGCAGAGGCTTCTGCTTGGCATTGGTGTGGGTTTGCCGAATTGGAATTGGACCTTTTGAAAGGCCAATAAACTTCGCCTGCAGCACGCAGCGCTGTCGCCAAATTCTGTTCTACAGAACAGCATTGGATTTTTTCCGTTGGAGTCTGTTGCAGCAGAAACATCCACCGTTGGACCCGCTTTAAGTGTGCATCGCCTCGCTTGCATTGAGATCGAGCTTATTTTTGCCTCGCCCCCCCCTTGCAGCGCAAGTGCAGCTGCGCAGCCACTAGAAAGCTTTCTAGCATTGGCTTTGTTTAGTCTTAGTCTTAATTATCTTTGCTTGCACTCGGTCAGTGCAAATGTTCATTTGTATTTTTTATATATTTTTTTATATATTTTTTTATATTTTTTTTTTTGAATTATATCCTGAGTGTAAAATCTATCGATCGCCGTAAACAGGGTATAATTGTGTGAAGCCAATCAGTGAAAAGCCGAAAAGAGTATAAAGCCGAAATATTTAGAAAAGAAAAATATGATATGTGTATGAGATTGTGAATTTGCATACATTGATTTCGATCAGATCACAGATCAATTTTTGCAAATTGTTTATATATAATCATTGCCCGTCTCTTAAAGATTTAAATTGCCCCTAAAATGAACGATTTGCAGAAATAGTGATAATAGGAACAATATAATAAAAGTGCTAAATTAACCTAACAAAAAAACAAACACCAACACACATCTACATCTGCATCGTTGGAAGGCCTTTCATCGTGGAGATTCATGTAAGTGAAAAGAACATATTTTTTTATATTCCTTTAATATCATTGTTTTGCAATAATCAGTTCATTTTTATTACTTTCCTTGGTTCTGCAAATATACATAATTTGTACGTACGTATATATGCATACGCGCATGTGCAGCGGCAAAGTTTTACCGCCGGTTCAGTGCTTGTATGTACATATGTTTGTGCTTATGCTCAGCCTCTGATCATATACATGCAGGCATACGTACATACCAAAGCTCGAGCTGTATATACATACTGACACTAAATTGTCTGCTTTGCAAACAACGTGAAATCAATACTTCTTTTCTCATTCCAATGCTAAATTATTTAATCTGACCATAGATAATATTAAACCCTACTAAAATTTTCAATTATATATGCATATGTATATGTGTCTATATATGTCTGTAAATATATATATATCTATTATTATATATAATTACTTATATATGTGGTATATATAGCTATATATGTGTTTGTATATATAACTTAAATGCATTGCCTGTCAAATATTGGCCATCGTCATCATTAATTATCTGCAATTATTAAAATCAATGTTTGCGAACAAACTAAATCACTCGCGCACATGAATACATACATACATACATATTGCAAACGAAAGCTCACGCAATATTGATCAGCTGTTACTCTAGTTCAATGATCGGCTTACACTACACTACAATACCCTACACAAATTTAAGGAGAGTACCTAAATATTTTTTTTGTTCCATAATTCTGTACTGTTTGAGTATATTAAATATTAATGTATAACCAAATACAAAAATTTATTATGGGCCTTCTGCCGTTACACCACTGAAAAAAACAAATGAGTACAATAAACAAAAAAAATATAGAAACAATTTATTATAATTAGCTTAGCCTTCTGCTGATAATTTTGGAAGAATTTCTTTTCGTTTATACAATTGTTATTTAGGGTCAAGAATGCCATATGGCTGAAGAAATGCGTTATAATTTAAGAAATAAACTTTAAGATCTATCATGAATCGTTGAATGTGTTATTAATTCCTGAAGACATGGTATAGTGAATAGGTAGACAATTCTGTTGTTGGGATACTCTCTTACTGCCTCGCGCTGAGTATCATGGTTGGGTAGGGTACAGACTGCGAGCGTCGAACAACACCTCAGACGTCGCACTACACTAGATGCTTCCCTGTAAAAGCCTTCCTTTTATTTTCTTTCTCTCTTTTGGCCTTGGTGTATTATAGTTGTTTCGGGAGTATAGCTCCATTAGTATAGTTTCCGAGGAATCCTAAATAAAGTTTATGTACTGGAGTCGATGATCAGCAAAAACCCACCCCACCCCGAACGAGCTTAGGGAACCAGAGGATTCCGACCGCTGTACACATCTGACTTGTGAACTTCCCGTTCAGAGAATGAAAACCAGGTCATTACAATAATTAGGACCTAAATTACGCAAGTATACCGAAGTTTAAATCTAGCGTCGGGCACACAGCATTTTACAATACTTTTTATTTGCATAGAATGGTAACAGAATTAGATAATAATGCCAATTTGCCGAAGAGTCAACACAATTATTCCGAGAACGTCCCACTTGTCCGATACACAAAAAGCCAAGCTAAACGAATTACTCAAGTCATATCCAGACTTGTTCGCAGACCCAAATCAGTATCCAATGACGCTGAAAGATGAGGTAAGCAAACAGATAAAAGAACTTTTAGAAGATGGTATAATTC
>JAECXB010002303.1:0-103893 GCA_018151435.1 Zaprionus africanus
TGTTGTATCTTTTATGTGTCGCTCACAAATCAGCTTAAAAGATGAAATCATTGATTTGCGTGGGCGGGTGGCGTGGCACCCAACATTTGAAATAAACTTCACCTGTCCCGGATCAACAGAAACCTTCATGCCAAATTTGGTGTCTCTAGCTTTTATAATAGCTGAGATCTGTGTGTTCATCTGGACATCCAGACATCCAGACAGACAGACAGACATGGCTTAATCGACTTGGCTAGTGATCCTGAGCAAGAATATATATACTTTGTGGGGTCTCCCATGCCTCCTTCTGCCTGTTACATACATTTGCACAAAGTTAGTATACCCTTTTTTGACCATTTTCAATGGTCGAAGGGTATAAAAATACTTTTAAATGATTTACCATCAAACTTTCCTTGTTTGTTTTTAATATGCACATAAACAGTTGCACTAAACAATCTCAAATATTTTAAGTAGGGCTTCTAATTGTTTTACTTCTCATATGGGGTCTTTGAAATATCAACAAGTGCTCTAATAGGAAGTCTGTTGATTTTATAAGTTGCAGTTAATGCTGCTTAATCCCAAAAGTTTTTGTATAGTTTTGCACTAACCATGGCTCGAGCTTTTTCTGTAATGGTTATTATCATTCTCTCAAAATTACAGTTTAAGTGAGGTGTTCTTATTCCTTTCTTAACATAAAAATTTCATCTTATATAAAACGTATTCTTTACCATTGCAAAAAGTCCGAAATTTCTGCATAAAGTCCAATTTTATAGTTAGAGCATTCAAATTTTACACAAACATGTGAAATGTTATGGAAATTTGGTATTTTTTATTTCACAATCAAACCGCATCTTAAACTTCTCCGCCCACACCCGACCCTCCAACCACACCTGAGAAATATTTTAAGGAAGTTTTGTTTGAGCTGGTCTGCAAATCGCTTTGACTACTTGAATATAGAGGGAAAATGTTGCAGCCATGAGCTTTATAGAGCTTGTTCATGTTGCAGTACTTCTGTTTGGCTAGTTCATTTTCCAACAAGCACGACAATGCTTCATCAATGGTTAGGGGAATAATAACCGAAAATTTTTGGACTCCTGTCGTGTTTGCTGTCCGTTTTTCGCTGAATTCATTAAATGCAATAATTAAATTATTGTTTTAGCCTTTTTTGCAGAAACAAAGCAGCATGTAACAAGTGCTGCGTTGAAAAATCTGTATCGGTTGCGAGATCACTTCAAACGCATTTCAGGCTGATTATAACTTTGTTTCGGGCTTCTCACTTTAGATGAAGATGAATCCGTAAGTTCTTCTTCCTAGGTAATGATAATTGCCTGCGAAAGCCACCTTAAAAGATTAACTTCTAACCTTGACATCATACGGTTGCATTTGGAAAATATTTCTTTAAGGGTGCTGTACAACTGCGCACAGTTTCCTCAATTTGAGCTGCGTGTGAGTTTCTGACATAATTTTTGTTAATTTTTTCAACCAACCACTTCGTTATGGCAGAGTTATCCAGTCTGTTGCTATCCCAAACCTCCAGCAATGTTAGGCGATGCCATGTTGCAGCTGAGTATGAGTTTCGATACTCAGCTACAACATGGCATTTTTTTTGAAAAGGGGCGAAAACGGGCAAAAGATGTTATTATCACCGTAATCTACATATTTTAACGAAAAAAATACCAATTGTAGTTGCTCGCAAGCGCACGCGTCAAATAAGTTACACTCCACAGAACACATTTACATTTGCAAATTTTTATCTTCAAAAGTACTCGAGCAACACTTGACGCTACAGGACAAATAATACAAAACATATATAAATCAACATACAACGATAAATCTACATACTTGTACTGTTATTTAAATAAATATTTTACGGTTCGATTTCGATACGTCAATCTATCGGCAATTTAAACCGCAAATTAATATATAAATTAACAATCATTAAATTAAAATGAGTTTCACTCTTGGCTACAAAGTCTCAAAACATGCTTAACACATCCGATTTGTACTCAATTAAATAAGGTACACAATAATGTGTAAACTGATTAAGAAAGATCACAAAATAATTTTCTTATTTAAGATAACTGGAGTAATTGGCCCACATACATCTAAGTATACTACAACCAGTCGAATGCTACAGTCAGGTGCTGACTGTAGAAGGCCATGGATTATCATGGTATACCGTGTATAATTTATTTTCCCGTATTTATAATGAAAATTTTGGTTTGTTTGAATTATTATAAAGCATAAAAAAATATATATTTTATATTCTTATTATTTAATTCGAACGACATGCACAAATTCAATTAACAGACAGAAGAAGAAGAACACATAAACAATGCAAAGACGAATAGACAAGAAGTATAAGCATTAGTAAGAGCGAGAGGGCAATCAGTTGGTGTATGCATTTTTATACCCTTCGACCATTGAAAATTGTCAAAAAAGGGTATACTAACTTTGTGCAAATGTATGTAACAGGCAGAAGGAGGCGTGGGAGACCCCACAAAGTATATATATTCTTGCTCAGGATCACTAGCCAAGTCGATTAAGCCATGTCTGTCTGTCTGTCCGGATGTCTGGATGTCTGGTTGTCTGGATGTCTGGATGTCCAGATGAACACACAGATCTCAGCTATTATAAAAGCTAGAGACACCAAATTTGGAATGAAGGTTTCTGTTGATCCGGGACAGGTGAAGTTTATTTCAAATGTTGGGTGCCACGCCACCCGCCCACGCAAATCAATAATTTCGCCTTTTAAGCTGATTTGCGAGCGACATATAAAATATACAACATTATGAGTAAGACAGTATTAATCTAATTATAATACCAACATAACGTCAAAATTTCAATCCGATCGAACAACAAACACAGAAGTTATTAAACAAAAACCTTGTTCGCTTTGATATTGTATACAGACCAAGCTGTGACGTCATTGCAATGCTCATGTAGGAAAAAAAAGGAAAGAGAATGTGAGCGCGTAGCGCCATCTGTCCTTCTTCTCTTCTTTTCTATGCACACGCATTTTTTTCATTCAAACGCACACACACACATACATCCATACATTTGTGCTTGACCAATGAAATGATACCCGCATGTACACGTATTCATAAACAGACGCATATAAAGGCTAACCTTACGATATTTCTATTAAGTAGAAGATTGTACAATTATTGACTCTTTACGTTTCAAAAAGGTCGAAGGGTATCCCACTGTCGCGCGATGCTCGACTGTTGCTCTTGTTCGGTAATGCCAAACAGGAGTGGCTACAGCGGAAGTTACACAGTAGCACAGTGGTTCCCCCCATAGGCCAAAAATAAAAAAATCAAAGTCCAAATTTTGACTTTAACTGTATCATTACTTTCTTAAATTGGTCTAGCTATTCAAATTTATTCATGCTTTTGTTTTGCTCTAACTGTCCACTTCAAGAATAGCATCGAAAGAGACAGCATAATATCAATCGATTATTGCAGCGTGAGCAACTTGCAAGTGAAGCTGTCTGTAAAGTCAATAAAAATCCTTATAAATCGACATTACTCTGCAATGGAAGGCATTTGTATAATAAATAATGGTATTTAGTATATTTTTAAAACAAAAATAACATGTCGACGTTCTGTGTTTTGCGTAAATTAGTGTTGTGTTTAGTATATCGTTTCAGATGTTCTTTGTTTATATTTGCTATCTTTCGATGGAGTTTTCGTTATGTTCATTCCCACTTACCTTAATAATTCTTTTTGTGCATTGTTTATTAACATTTTAAAATTAAGAAAACGTTTAATTCAAGTGCCGAAAGGTGCCCTATTGCAATAAAAATACAAAAACGTAACCTAACCTAAATTTTTAAAAAGCACGTGCTGACTGTTGTTGCTTTTTATTTTGTGTTGGTGTGTTGTGGTATTGTTATTGTATTGATGTTGTATTGTTGTTGTTGTTGTTGTAGTGTTGTTTTCGTTCTTGTGATGTCGCATTATTTTATGATTTGTGTTTATATTCGGTTTGCTCATGCAGCTATATAATATAGCATACAATTTTCGCTAAGCTCGCCCTGGATATATGTATATACCAATTTCTTATGTAGAATTCCAAGTCTTCGTTGCAAAATAATTGAAAACAAAAAAGTTTTCCATACTAACACTTAATTTCAAACTGATCGTTCATATGACAGCTATATGATATAGTCGTCCGATCGGGCTGATTTTTGCATATAATTTTGCTATAAAAATAAGAAAAATTTGTGCTAAGTTTCAAGTGTCTACCTCAACTAGAAGTATTTTTGGCCGCTTTCCCCATACAATGGGATCCACTGTGAGTAGCTTAGCGGAGTGTGTGCCGGATTCGTAGACCAATGATGTTGAAAGTGTTCGCGTTCGATTGCTGCCGCGATCAATGTGTGACATGTTTTCCTTTTTTCTTTCTTTTCTATTATATAATTTTAAAGCTAAACAAACAATAAAGTTTTAATATTTTGGTACGCAACATATTTAATTAGAACACTTTTATAAACTTTGCCGAATGTTGCACAAATCTGACAGTTCCGTACGCGTGCCGAATGTTAGAAAAATTAATATAAACAGCACGTGCACCTGGGCGAAAATCTAAATTGCGCATTATGTACATTATTATATGCTTTACATTGGCATCACATAGAAGACTTTATTTTGATATGCAATCTGTTTCGGCTTGATTTGACGATTTGAATCGAGTTGAAACAGGAAGCATATCAGGGTACAGTCCTCTATCTGATGCTAATGTCAAGCATAAAATAATATACATAATGCGCAATTTAGATTAATTTCTATCCGATCGGCCAACAAACACAGACTTTATTAAACAAAAACCTTGTTCGCTTTGATTTTGTATACAGAACAGCATGCGTCATAGCGATGCTCATGTAGGATAGAAAAAAAAAAGAGAATGCGAGCGCGTAGCGCTATCTGTTGTTTTTCTCTTCTTTTCTATGCACACGCATTTTTTGCATTCAAACCCACACACACATACATACATTTGTGCTTAAGGGGGTCAACCTGTGTAAAAGCGGTATTTCGAACGTTTTTTTTGGGAATTTTTATTAGGATAAATAATTACAATACAAGAATAAGTTTAATGTTATTTTAAAGGTTTATGATTTTATTATAACTGTAAATTTTTCCAAAAGTGTAAACCGAAGGCTAATATTTATTAATGCCATTTAAAGTGACGTCCTCAAAAAAAAAAATACCGAAATTGCGTGCAAGTTTCCGCTCGAACCACTCATCTGAATCACGAAAAGTAAAAAGAATTTTATTTGTGTTTATGTTGTCGAGGTACTGACGTAGGATTTTGATGAAATTCAAAAAATTGAATAAATGGCAGCAGATTTCATAAAAATTGATAATTTTTTTGCTTTTTTTCGATAAAAAAAAGGCTGTAAAAAAAAGAAAAAACAAAATATCGAAAAACCCCTACGTGAGTACCTTCATTTATCTCTGTTTATGATTCTGTCAAAATTTCAAGTTGATCTGATGAGTAGACTATCTTTAATCCTGCACGCAAATTTCAAAAACATGGTTGCGAGAAAAACGCGTTTAAAGTTTGAGGCAACAGAACTTTGTAGTCTAAACTGTCGCATTCAGCGCCCTGTCACGTTTGAAATAAGTCGAATTCGGGAAAAATATTTTAGGACATCATTTTTCACATCTTGAAGGTGCAAAAAAAAGTCAAAAAAAAAAATTCGATTTTTCGAAAATTTTACACAGGTTGACCCCCTTAAGCAATGAAATGCTTCATGCATATACACCTATTCATACACAGGCGCATAAATATGCATATGTTACGATGATCTATTAATTAGTATTATCGATCAATTATGGACTCTTTACGTTTAAAAAAGGTCGAAGGGTATACCACTGTCGCGTGCCGCTCGACTGTCGCTCTTGTTTTTGTTGCTTTTTCAAATGGCCGAAGGAACTGGCACAGTTCTTCCAAAACATTAATCTCCTCTGCGGAGAAGACGAGGGAGCCCTTGCAGTTCCTAGCAAAACAGTTGACAGTGCTGTTTTTGTGAGCAAAATTCTCTCAATCATCAAAATCGCACTGTCCCACCGGGTTGGTGCCTCTTGGATGAGTGAAAGAGGGTCAGCGACGTTTTGGGCTTCTTTGAATTTCGCCATAGCCGTGGAGCTTCGCTTCATATAAGCAACTATCGATTTGCATTTATTTAACAAACAAATTAATTGTGTGTGCAAAACACGGGAAATGCTTTATTTCCAATAACTAAAAGGATTTTTTTATTGTGGCGTCATTGTCGGTGACAATAGTAACCACATTTTGTTGAAGCCCCCACTCAATCAAAATTTGGCGGACTGTGTCAGCTATTTTAGCTGCCGAGTGATTGGTTGGTGTCAAAAGTGGTGTCGTTGACAAACTGGCTGAAACCAGCTCAAAATCTCTGTCGACAAAATGACAAGTCACTATTATGTAAGCCTCATTTGCACATGATGTCCATCCATCCATTGTGGTACCGACGTATTGGATCCCGTCGAGTTTGCTTTTTACTTTTATCTTAATTTCATTGTACATTTTTGAAAGCATAACATGTCGAAAATAGGTCCTGCCTGGCATTTTATACTTAGGATCCAAGGTTTTATGAATCCACGGAGTCCCTCTCTTTCCACAACGTTAAATGGATCAACGTCTCGCGCAATCATTGTCATAACTACTCGGTCGATTTTTTCTTTCCGTGCCGAATCCGACAGGTACTCTGAATTTTTATTGAGATATTCAGTCAACCCCGTAGATTGGCTCATCGTTTCCTCTGCAATTAAATTTGGGTGAAACCTTTTAAGGTGGTCTGACAAATTGGTTGTGTTTCCCGACGTTTTTAAAACTTCCCACATTGTAACCATATTGCCTTGGTTTTATCAGCCGTTTTTTTAAGTGCTGCCAAGCACTAAATGCCTCTCGTTTCCTCTTTGGAGGCGGACTCTCGCTGTTTTCCTTTGTTGAAACTGAAACATACAAAATTTAAAACATAGAATAAGTAATGGCAGTCTCATGTTACATACATATAAAAACTACTTTTATTGCTTCGCGCTTGTATATGTGCATATGTATATGCACAAGCAAGTGCCTGCAGATGCCATACAAAAATAACTTACGTTTTAAAAATTTCTCCATCGGCTTGCGTCTTTTTCTCCAGCAATCAAAAAAGTTTAAATGAATATAAGACTGCAATCTATTAATTGAAGTTGAATTGATTAAAAAAGTTAAACAAATTCTAGTAAATTACATAAGTACCTTCAGCGTTGTAGCTTGCTTCTTGTTCTTGGAATAGTGATGAACCTGAAAACATCGATAGTCGAAAAAAACCATCGATGATACGGAAAATTTAAAATACATCGAGACATGATGTTGGCAGTTGTAAAGCTCTATTGCTGTCGTCGCCTCATCCATGCCGCTGCAGGTTAGCGCCATTCTCTGCACGCCCGTGGGGACCGCAGCCATTTCCCGAAGGGATTCTTCAATCGCTCCTTTGTATTTGGGCACGCTTGCAGAAGCTTTTCCCTCCACTTCGAGCAACAACTCACCTTGTTGAGTTCTCCTGATTTTCTTGACATGACTATCAAGTTCTGACAGGCTCGGGTCAGTCCGGAGCATGTCCGTGTACGAAACTTCTCCCGTCTTATTATGGCCTCCGGCTTTTTGCGTAGTCGCTTTGGTGCCACCTTAGTCCACTCCACCTTTTTGCTACCCTCCTTGACTATGGACGCGAAGCTGGGCAGAACTGGCTCCTTTACCTTGGGCGTCTGCAATGTCACGTCCTTGCTAGCGGGAAGCTTCTTCGGGGCAGTCTTCACTGGGGCGCTCCTTTTCCTGGCTGTCGGGGCTTACTCTGGTTGAAGTTGCGCTTCCGTCTGGGTTGCCGTGCTCTTTGATGGGGCCACCTTAACTATGGCCTCATGCAACTGGATTGCTCTAGCATTTAGAGCTGCCAGCTCCGAGATCACACCCTTAGTTTCCCGGGTGACGTGGTGCTGCGTCTCAAAACCTGATAGCAGTACCGGCAGATCTAGTTGCCTAGTCGGCGTAACAGGCGGGGTTTTTGCTGAGGCTTTTTGGATCGGCACGGTGATGAGATCGGAAATCTTCTTCTTAGCCATTAGAGCTGCTGAAGGGGCCAAGTTCTCTCCTGCTGTAACTCCACTGATGGTGGGTATTGGCGCCAGCGTCTGGGGGACGGCTTGCTCTACGCTCACAGCCACTGGAACTAGGATTCCAACTCCTCGTTCCGTATGTCCCACTCCTCTAATGGGGGACCTGGACATTCTAGCGCTTCGTTTCAAACTGTGCGTAGGGCCACAGGTCCGCCAGACTTGCTTGAGTGGAAGCCTTCTCGAACGATGTCTGAATATACATCGGCTCCAAGGACGATGGATACGGTGGAAGGCTTGTCGAAGTTGCTGGCAGCCAGGATTAGGCCTTCAAAACGCTCCCTGACAGAGGGATTGATGTCAATTAATGGTGTACGGAATTGTAGTGGATGCTCGAGCTGTAGCTGTAGCTGCTTCCCGTCCAACATTGACGCTAGCCAAGCGCGTAGCACACGCAAAGGATGCATCGATCCTGGATACCGCAGTGCATGCATCAATCAATGCACGTGTCTCGAAAACCTTGCTTCCATTATCGATCAAGATGGTTGCGGTGGGTAGTAGGTTGAGATTGCGGTGATGCAGCAGCGTGGTCAGAGACGGCGATTGGACCTGGGCTGCCGGTTGTACGCTAGAGCGTCGAAGACGGTGTTCATGAAAATGAAGAAGAGTATGTTGGGCACGATTGCAGATGCGGCATTTGTCCTTGCTTCGGCACTTCCCCTGCGAATGCTCATGAGCTAAAAAATTGGCACAATATTTATTTATTAGGACAGCTCTTAGTCGTTTTTCGGCATTAAGTCGCAAAAAACGTCTGCTTCTTCGCAGCGGGTGAATACCGCTGCAGACTCGACAACGGAAGGACTCAGTTCCTCTGCGCTCTTCACGAATGTTAGTGCGAGGTGCCATCTTAGTTATGAATCAGTAATGTGTATGAATGTGGACTGTATATAAGTGAATGAAACGAAAAAAAAACATGAAAAATAAAAAAAAGAAAAAAAAAAATATATATAAATTAATTTGTAGTTTTAACATCCGCGTAAGTGAAAGATGAAGGAACCTCATCTTGGACTGAAAGAAGGATAAGCTTTGTGATTGGACGCCTGATGATGCCTCTGGAGCTGAGAAGATCAACAACACGAACTTGATCATCAGCTCCAGGATAAGTTTGTAAAATGCGACCAAGACGTCATTCGTTAATGGGGAGGTTGTCTTCCTTAATAATAACAAAATCATTCACTTCGAGGTTTTTCTTCGGGGATTGCCATTTGTTACGCTTATTTAATTCCTTTAAATATTCTTGTTTCCAACTAATACAGAATTGTTGTTAGAGTGCTTTTAACCGTTGCCATCGATTAATGATTGAAGATGTCTTCTCTTTAATCTCAGGCTCTGATATGGACAATAAAGGGCCTCCGATAATGAAAGTGGCCAGGAATCAAGGCTAATGGATCAGTTGGGTCCTCAGACATTGGCCAAATTGGCTTGAATTGAGGCACGCTTCAATTTTGAAAAGTAGTGTAGCAAACTCTTCGAAGGTATATTTTACAAAGTATGTAGATTTATAGAAAAGGGTTTTAAAACTTTTGCCTCCTGCTTCGCAGAGTCCTCCCATGTGAGGAGCACCTGGGGGTATGAAGTGCCAAGTCAGATTTTGATGGATGAAATTAGAAGTTATACTATCTTTCGTAGCGAGAAGAAAATCATCATTGAGAGCTCTCGAAGCTCCGTTATCGGAGAACACTTTTAGGGGACATCCACGTCTGGATACAAAACGAGAAAAGGCTGCAAGGAGCGCGTCAGTTGTTAAATCAGTTATTGGTTCCAAGTGGATGGCTTTGGTGCAGAAACAGACGAACGATGAACGGGTAAATCCCCCATAAGCTGTGATTGTAGCCTCCTTTTATGAATCGCACAAACCTTACAGGAGTTAATTGTATCTTTTACCAAATTACGGAGTTTTGGATTCCAATATTTGGACCTTATAAGGCGCACTAGGAGTTGATTCCCTCCGCGCAGTGCTATGCGATGAGTAAAACGAACTAGTAGCCTGAAAAAGTTGCTTGTATAGGATGTCGCTCATCATAACTCAAGTCGGGTGAGGAGTGAACACGACCACATGCTCTCAGGATTCCATTGCTATCGACAAATGGATTTAAATTGAGTAAAGAACTGGAAGGTGGAATAGATTTCTCTCGAGGGAGGTATTCGTACTCATTCGAATAATGGATGCGTTGAGTGGATTTGATAAGAAGTTGAAGAGTACTATCGATTTCATATGCACTCAGCTGCTTTGAAATCGATGGATGCACATTTCTGCGTTTTCTACCGAAACGCAATACGTAGGATAGTACCCGCAACGCTCGCCCTAGGTTGAAAAAACGTTCAAGAAGATCGATATGTGGAGTCGTAGAAGCAGTGTGTGCTTTGATGGATCTTTCTTCTGGAATTATATCTTGGAGTGGTTGATGTGATATTCTCCGCTGATCCTGTGGTGTCCTTAGCCATTTTGGACCATGCCACCAAAAATCATTAGATATCAATTCTTGTGAGGCCATGCTTGTTAAATCGGCTGGATTGTCCTCGGATTTGACATGATGCCATTGAGTAATAGAAGTAGATCGGACAATTTTTGCCACTCTATTGGCCACAAAGGTTGTCCATGTACAGGGTGCCTTACTAAGCCAGGCCAGTACGATAGTCGAGTCGGTCCAACAAAATAATTCATACGTTTCGAGTGGCAATTGGGGAAGGCAAGCTCATGTAGCCACAGTTGTTGCGTGAACATGCTTGCACTACAAAAGGAGCCAGTAATGTGGGCTAAAACCTCACGTTTAGTGTAAGTGGGCTGGTTAGCAATTTTAGGAATCACAAAATAAAACTCGTCCGACGTCGCTTTCCACCGAATTCCGAGAGTTTTTACCGTGCTAGCTTCTTCTAAATTCAAAAAATCTGTATGTAGCAAGTGATCGTTGGGAATATGTTTCAACACTGCTTTCTTGTTGGATGTCTATTTACGTAATAGAAACCCTGCTGAACTTAGAGCATTTTGAAGTTCGGAAATCATTGAAATTGCGATTGATTCGGAATAAGCACCCGCTAATATATAATCGACATACATATATGATCGTACGAGTATGATATCGGTTGCTAACGGATATTCCTTTTGGATGTCGCTTGCAAGTTGTTGAAGGACACGAATGGTTAGAAATGGAGCGCAGTTGACTCCGAAAGTAACAGTGTTTAGTTCGTAGTCACAAACTCTAGCTTCTGCATTACGGAATAGGATTCTTTGATATGGCGTATGTGAAGGATTAACTATCGTAGTATTTGTCGACACATTTTTGTTATATCGGCATTAAACTCGATTTTGAAGAAACGCCACTTTAACAGTTGCAAAGTTAAATCGGACTGCAGAATAGGACCTGGATAAAGGGTATCGTTGAGACTAGCACCATTCGTTGATTTGCTGGAAGCATTGAATACAACGCGTACTTTAGTAGTAGTACTGTCTGGTTTAAAGACAGCATGATGTGGTAAATAGAAGTTAGTAGAATGATTGTCATGAGTGATTTTGCGCATGTGGTCTAGATCAAGGTATTCTTGGATGATGGAATTGTAATCATTCTTGAGCTGAGGATTTTTATTCAAGCGATATTCGTTTTTTAAGAACTGCGACAATGCAATGGATCTGGAATGTCCTAAGTTTGTATGTTCTGGGTCTCGAAATGGAAGCGATACAAGATATCTTCCTGATTCATTCCTGTGTGTTGTTCGTTGGAAGTATTCTTCACAAAATATATAATTTTCCGGTGTTAGTTTAACTGGAATATCCTCCACCTCCCAAAATTTTGTGAGAAGTTTATCGAGGGGCTCTTCTGTAGAATGATATAATTGAGTTGAGAAGGATGAAATGGATCTGGAAGGTTCACTTGAAAGTGGACCAGAGATTATCCATCCAAAAATTGTTTCTTGACCTAAAAGAGTTCCACATATTTTGGATTAAAAGCCATTTAAAAGGATAGATGGCAGGACATCAGCGCCGAAGAGCACGTCAATTTGTGCACTTTTAGAAAATGCTGGATCTGCTAACTGGTTGTTTGGCATATTTCTTAATTTTGAACTAGGAATGGTATTGGATGGTAAATTCCCAGCCAATTTTCCTAATACATAAGCGGATGTATCAATTTGAATGCGTGGTCGTGTAGGCGAGGAAATCAAGAACTGACATAGCTTTTGAGTAGGAGATGATACCTCATTAATACCTGAAATTTTCGCCTGGACTGGTTGGAAAGGTAATTTGATCATATTGAATAGTCTCTTGGATATAAAAGATCCTTCTTTACCTGAATCGATTAAAGCTCTGGCAGAATATTTATTTATTTATTTAATGTCGACTAATTGCAGTCGACTAAAAAGAATTATGTATAAAAATTAAAAATATAAAGTTAATTAATTTTAATTTGTTTAAGATTAAAATAAGATTTAAGAATTAAAATATAAAATTAAGAATTAAAAATTTAAACTTTAAGCTTTAAACTTTAAACTTTAAGCTGGGATAGCAAAAATAAAGAAACCGATCCAACATTTGTTGCAAGAGATTGGGGAAAACCCAGTAAAACCCAATCAGATCGGTAGGTTGGTGTTAATTGTTAGGATGAAGTGTTAAATAATTTAGAACTGACAGTTTGATAGAATTAAGAGAGGAATCAGAGTTGAAAACACTAAACAGTCTATTGTAATCAGCACAGAGAACTCGAAAAGGATCATGCAAACTATAATTATTAAAACAAAGGTTCAAAGAAAGTGGGACAAAATTACGAGTAACTCTAGAAGGAATGCGAAAGTTTATTTGGTTAAGCAGAGTAGGGGAGTCTATATCATGCTTGATTAGTTTAAAGAGAAATGTAACACCTAGCATAATACGTCGGTTAGTAAGAGAAGGTAGGTTAATTAGAAGAAGTCTACTAGAGTAAGGTGGTAAGTCTACACCTGATACCCAGTTAAAACTACGTAAGGCGAAGAGTAGAAATTGCTTTTGAACAGACTCAATTCTATTTTGGTGAATCTGGTATTGCGGCGACTACACGCAAGAACCATACTCAAGAATTGGACGAACAAGAGAAGTATAAAGTAATTTAGTTGTATAAGGATCTTTAAATTCTTTGGCCCATCTTTTGATGAAACCAAGTACTCGAAATCCCTTATTTACAGTTTGTGAAATGTGACGATCAAATTTCAGTTAATTGATCAAAGAGAATACCTAGATCGTTTACCTCGGTTATTCTTGAAAGCGGGGTTAAATCAAGTGTATAGTTGGTGACGTGATAGCTACCTCTGTAAAATGACATAACTTTGCACTTCAAACAGTTAAGATGGAGCAGATTATGCCTGCACCAAGCTAACATCAAGTCGAGATCTGTTTGAAGGAAGTTTCGTACAGGATCACTGTACGTCAAACAGAGTTTCACGTCATCAGCATATGTACATAAGGATATCAGAGTGCAATAGTATTGAAGGAAGATCATTAATAAAGAAGTTAAAAAGCAAAGGTCCGAGATGGCTGCCCTGAGGAACACCAGAAGTTACTAGGATTGGCCTTGATAAACAGCTTTTAAAAAGAACTCGCTGAGACCTGTTAGTTAAATAATCGGATATCCACAAAAGCAGCTTTTGTGGGAAACCAATCAAATTTAACTTGTGAATCAGAAGATTATGATTTACGGAATCAAATGCTTTGCTGAAGTCAGTATAGACAACATCAGTTTGCATTTTCTTCCGAAATCCTAAAGAAACGCGGGATGAAAATTCTAAAAGATTAGAAGCTGTAGCTCTTGCCTTCACAAACCCATGTTGATGGGGCGAAATTATTGATTTACACATAAAAGTTAATTGAGCCGTAAAATTTTTTTCAAAAATCTTAGGTATAGCGGACAATTTAGATATTTAATTAATTAATTATTTTTATTTATTTAATTAATTTAAAGTCAACTAAATTCAGTCGACTGAATTGACAACAAGACATTAATAATTTATAATGTGAAAAATGTATAAAAAATTTAAGCATAAAGTTTTAAAAGATCTTAGATAATTTTAAATTTAATTTTAAATTAATTTAATTTAATTTAATTTAATCTGGGATAGACAAAGATATAACCGATCCAACATTTGTTGCAAAGAATTGGGGAAAACCCAGAAAAACCCAATCAGATCAGAAGAGTTAATAGTATTAGTAAAAAGTTAGTATATGTTAAGACACGCCCAACCGACCGAGGGGCAGTGTCATAAACGCGAGCATGCAGAATAGAAGCTAAGAAAAAGAAAAAATAGACAGGAGTTTCGAGGAAAATTTAACTTCTACCAAGGTAGGCCAAAAGTTTCAATTTCAGGGCTAGTACAGAGTTTGTATTTGTTAATATGAAGGAGTACTTATTAAAATCAGAACATAATACCCTGAATGGTTCATGCAGGGCATAGTTCGATCTACAATTAGGAAGAGTTAGTGGTAAGAAGTTACGGGTAATTCTACATGGGACAGCGAAGTTTAACTGGCTAACCAGGTCAACACTCTCAACGTCGCCTTGGATAAGGTTATTCATAAAAACTACACCAAGCATAGTTCTACGGTTAGCTAAGGAGGATAAATTAAGTAATCTAAGTCTATTTGCATAAGGGGGAAGTCTTACATCTACATCCCAGTTCAGACCTCGCAAGGCGAAAATTAAAAAGTTCTTTTGCACGGATTCAATGCGGTCCCTGTGAATCGAGTACTGAGGACACCAAACGCATGATCCGTACTCCAAAATTGGACGAACAAGTGAGGTATAAAGAGTCTTTGTTGGATAAGGATCGTCAAACTCCTTAGACCATCGCTTAATAAAGCCAAGCATTCCCATAGCCTTATTGACCATAGTAGAAATATGTTCCGAAAACTTAAGTTTACGGTCTAGACGGATACCAAGATCGTCAACTAAGGCAATTCTTTCTAAGGGACAACCACAAAGTGTATAGAATACCAACTCAGGGCTGGTTCGGTAGAATGTCATCAGCTTGCATTTAGAACTATTCAGAATTAATAAATTTGCACGGCACCATGATTGAAAACTATCTAGGTCAGCTTGTAAGTAAGAGTGACAGAAGGCATCTTTAAATTGAAAACACAGCTTAACATCATCTGCATACATAAGAGTGCGAGCAGATCGAATGACAAGCGGAAGGTCATTGATGAAAAGAGTGAATAGAAGGGGACCTAAATGGCTCCCCTGAGGAACACCAGAGGTGGCATGAAGTGGGTTTGAAAGGCAATCTTTAAAAAGTACCATTTGGGTTCGGTCAGTCAGATAACTAACAATCCAACTAAGAAGTTTAGGCGAGAAACCAAGAAGTTCAAGCTTTACTGCAAGGAGGGAATGATTTACTGAGTCAAAAGCTTTACTGAAATCAGTATAAATGACATCAGTTTGAAGATTTTGCTGAAATCCCTGTACCACAAAGGATGTCAGCTCAAGTAAATTTGTCGTAGTGGAACGACGTTTGATGAATCCGTGTTGGCAAGGGGAAATGATGGGTCTACAAAAGTGTTGCAAGTGCGGGGTTAAGACATTCTCGAAGAATTTAGGTATGGCCGAAAGCTTAGAGATGCCTCTATAGTTAGTTGCATCCGACTATACACCTATAATTCTTCACATCATGGTTTGATCCACTTTTGTGAAGAGGAATAGAAAAAGAGTTTTTCCAAATAGGTGGAAAATGACTATTAGATAGTGACAAGTCAAGCAGCTTAAAGATTGGCTTAAGAACTGAATCCGGGCCAGGAGAGAAAACAGGCTTCGCCGAAGGTTTGTTAATAGTAGGACAAAAAAGGGTGTTAAAATTATTACGATTAATAGGGTAAGGATATGGAAAAAAAAAGACGAAGGGAAACTATTAGATTTACGTTTAAGATTGACGAAGTTGTAAAACTGCTTAGGGTCCTGGGCGAACTGCAAACGACAACGTCTCAAATACTCGTTGTAACGACATGCATTCAGAGCAATAAAGCTTGCTCTGGCAGCAATATATCGTGAAAAATCGAAATGTTCACCAGTAAGTTCTTAAAGTTTCTTAAAATAACGTGATTTCAAATTTTTTAATCTTATGAGTTCACGAGAGAACCAAGGTGGCCTGTTGGACTTTACGGGAAAAGCAAGAGGAACACATTGATCGAAAAATGAATTCATGGAAG
Source organism: Zaprionus africanus (assembly GCA_018151435.1). Taxonomy (NCBI): domain Eukaryota; kingdom Metazoa; phylum Arthropoda; class Insecta; order Diptera; family Drosophilidae; genus Zaprionus; species Zaprionus africanus. The sequence continues at coordinate 16,324 of JAECXB010002303.1, forward strand.
AATAAAAAAATGAGATGCAAGTGCTTAAATCAGAACATGAGTAAAAGAAGGACCAATCATGTTCCAAAATCAAAAAATTAAGTTTTTTAAAATCGGTCTTACGGAAACTACGCGACTTTACTTTACTTGGAGCAGTTGCAGTTTGCACGGGAGTAGGCAGAGTTAGAACTAGGTCAAACGTAGGATGATAGGGATCTTCAGGATGAACTAAAGGATTAATTATAGAGTTAGTATTATGTCGTAAGTCAGACGAAAATACTAAATCCAGAATTCTACCACTACAATTAGGAACATTATTAAGTTGGTATAAAGAAAGTTCAGAAAGGGCATTTAAAAAAGAATTGTATACAGAGGGCACCAGAGTACCCGATTTAAATGACCAACCAACTTCTGGTAAATTAAAATCACCAAAAACTAGTAGATAATCTCTATCAGATAGTTTGGATGCAACGGATTGGATAGATGAGAGATGGTTCAGGTAGACGGAAAAGTCAGATGAAGGGGGAATATAAGAACAGGTAATATAAATTGAATTTTGATTCAGTTTCACCTTTACACATACAAATTCCAAAAAAGAACTATGGCCTATTGAAACAAATTCAGAAGAAACGTCTGACTTTACAGCTATTAGAACACCGCCTCCAGTTCGTGATAAACGATCACATCTGAAAGAGGTGTACTTATCGGAAAAGATTGAGCAATTTTCTACTTCAGGTTTCAACCAAGTTTCAGTAAATATTAGTAAGTGATAATCAAAGGATAGACAATCGACATACAGTTTAGAAAGCTTAGTGTTAAGGCCTCTAACGTTTTGGTAGGCAAGAAAAAGAGAGGTTAGATCTACTGGTTTTTTGGTGTCCCACTAGAAGAGGAAGAAGGAGCTGCTGTAGGGAGTGATACCGCCGTACGACTCTTTTGTTTAGGAGAGTACTCCTTTACAATTAAGTCTGGCGGCCAGAAGGTTCCGCTGCAAACGGATTGAAAATTAACAGCAGGGATACTTATTTTAAAAGACGCTATATCTCGCGAATAATTAAATTTAAATTTTTCTACGACAACATTTGTTACTGATATTTTTGATTGAATATATGTTTTTACATCTTCAATCGAAGTATCAGGTGCAAGTCGAGAAACGTAAACCAGTTTCTTTGGTTTCACAACAACAAGTGCTTTTGTGTTGGGAATAGTTTTTGGCGCCTTATTAGGCACAGGCGAAGGAGAGGTGACAACCAGGGTTGGTGGATCACGTAAGTTAGCCGGGGTGGTTGGGGAGGTTGGACGAGCGGTTGGAGGTGCCGGAAGATTGTCGCTCCGTATTCTAGGCGAAGTTATGCCAGAAGAAGTCGACGGCGAGTAATTTATAGGTTCATCAAAGTCAAAGGACTTAAATTTAGCTTCCACATCAATAAATTCTGATTATAGCTTGGAAAAGTGCAGCTTATAAAATTCCAATTTGGTTTGGCTAAGAATATTACTCAGTTTGAGTTCCTTACCCCGACAGGCTTCGCAAGACCAATGAAGGCCAGACTTGCTGTTTATGTTGTCCTTAATGCGGACGGTTAGGCCAGCGCATTTGACATGAAAGACCTTGTCGCATAACCAGCAAGAGACAAAGTTCGGCTTTGAATCGGCCGAACACTTATGTGTGATTGCACAACAGGCCTCCATTTCAAGCAAAATTAATATGCCTCAACGAGAGTAGGGAACACCAAAACAACAAATTTTTCTACAGAGACAAATTGAAAGCAACAAGCAAAAACAAAACGCAAAGAAGCTAGGAAATAACAGTTACAGAGAGCAGCTGATTACAAAAGGAGAGCTGAACAAGTGAACACTAACACAAACGCAGTTCAATCGGAGAGCCGACTAAGCCGTGAGAGTACGAGAGCGTAAATGAGTAAGCTCAAAGCGAGAGAAGAAAAAATAAACAACAACTACAGCTGTTACGTTGACACAAAGCAGCGCACTATGAGAGCGAAGCAGACGTGAGAGAGCGAAAGAGCGTAGGAGTGTGAAAATTAAAGAAAAACAAAAACAAATAACAAGACGCTGAAAGACGCGCCAGCGAAAGTAAATGCACAGAATTCAATTTAAAATTACTAATAACACCAACGATCACTATGTTAATATTATATGCACAAAGTTACCATTGACTAATTAGCACCGATTTTAAATTCACAAAACTATTTAATTAGGGAGTTAAGGCAAAAATAGAATGAAAAATTCAAGAGCAAAAGCCAAACACGACCGATCACCAAGAGAGTAACTTGTGAAACGATATATGGTGATTGTCTTGCGATAGAACTGCTCCGATCGCGAAATTTAAAGGATCAGTAGTTAAATGGAACTCCTTTTTGAAATCTGGATAACGGAGAATTATTTCTGATGACACCAGCTACTTTAAGGCGTCTTAAAAGAGTCTAGAGCTTCATTGTTTAGTGAAATTAATTTTTTTAAAGTTAAGTTAGGGGCCGGAAAGCCCTAGGAAGGATCTTAGATCCCTCAAAGTTTTAGGGCGGGGATAATTTGCTATCGCTGCCACCTTACTCGGGTTTGTTTCTATTCCCTTATCGGAAAAAACAAATCCAAGGAATTCGACTTTGTTTTTCATGAACTCACATTTGTCTAACTGACATTTCATGTTAGCGTTCTGTAAAGTTTGAAATATTTTAGCCAAGTTCTCAATGTGCGTATCATCATCTTTGCTAAATATGATGATATCGTCTATGTAAATAAACATATTTTTCCAATATGTTCTCGAAGTATGTCATCTAATGCACGTTGGCAAATTGAGGGCACATTATTTAGACCGAATGGAAGTCGGGTAAACTCATATTTTCCGTTGTTTACGGAGAAGGCGGTCTTTTCTATGTCATTATTTTTCAAAGAGATTTGATGGAAGCCACTTTTCAAATCTAAAACAGAGAACATTTTATTGTCCCCTAGTTGGATAAGTAGCTCATTGATCTCGGGAATGGGATATTTATCTGCAATGGTTATTTTGTTGAGTTTGCGATAATCTATAACCATGCGATATTTCTTTTCGCCTGAAGCGCCTGCCTTTTTAGGTACAATCCACACTGGTGAATTGTACGGGGACCTAGAAGGTCGAATTATACCATCTTCTAAAAGTTCTTTTATCTGTTTGTTTACCTTATCTTTCAGCGTCATTGGATACTGATAGAATTTCGAGTAAACCGGAGTATCAGACAAGGTTCAGATCGCTGCCTTCACATTTGTTGTGTAGGTCAGTTTCTGGTTTGGGTCTGCGAACAAGTCTGGAAATGACTTAAGTAATTTGCTTAGCTTGGCTCTTTGTGTATCGGACAAGTGGGACTTTGTCGGAATAATTGTGTTGACTGCTTCAAATCTTTTTTCTTTAATGGGGATCGAGATTCCGATTTTTAACGTCATAATATTTTTGCTGCATTTTATCTCAGCCCCTTGAAACTTTCGTTACCCAAGATGGCATCAAAAGATTTCAATGTGGGCAAAAGGAAAAACTTTACTTTAACGTCCTGAATGTTGAAAAGGTTCGCTACTTTATGGTGTGTAACTACTGTACTGCCGCCACTGAGACAGCATTGAAAGGTGATTTGTTTTGTATAGGGTTAGGTTGGATGTAGTTCCTGTTTGAACCGGTGTCTATAAGTATTTTAATAAATTAGCCATTCCTCATCTTGCATACGAAATATGAAAGAAAGGAATTCTTTATTCTAAAAAATTCAATGCAGCGTCATCGTAGTAGTCGTAAGCGTTATTGTCAGCGTCGGCTTCATTTATCTGATCTACGTAATCGTCCAGGTCGTCGTCGAGGTTGTTATGGTCCTCGTACTCTGCCAAAGCTTGATCATAGTCCGTCATTGTTAATGGAGTCTCAGTGGGTCGCGTTTCGTTTCCTTTCTTTGTAGTCTGTATGTTAAAGTTTCTTTGTCGCTTCATTCCCTCTGGTATTGGACCAGGTGGTCTTTTGCCTGGTTCAAAGCGAGGTCTGTTCATGTAATTTACCATTCTGGTCTGAACACTTGGATCCACATCCATGGGTTCTGGACGAGGCAGTGGCTTTGGGGCCTGTGGCCTAGGTGGCGCTGACTGTTGTGGCGGGAATTGCCCATTTTGAAAAGGTCGAGTTGCAGCTGCTGGCTGATAGCTGAAGTTATTTAAATTTTGTCGTTGTAAAGCGGTCGGTTGTTATTGTCCGATTTGATAAAATTGAGTTCTTGGGTGCGGAATTGGTGGTTGTCTATTAATAAATGAATTACTGCGAGGAGCAGGTGAAGGCTTTGAAGTTTGGTTCCTAAACTGTCTTGTCTGAACCATGTTTGTTGCATGTCTCGCCATGAAGTTCTGGTTTTCTAATTTGAGGCAAGGGTGCAATGTTGAGGTTAAGTCTACTGGTTTTTTTTTCCCAGTAGTCGAGGCAAGTCGCCTTGTAATTCTCGTACAAAGGTATCTAGAGCCTTGTCACTACACATTTTGGTCATTAACAATTCTGCTTCTCTTCCTAACCCCATACAACCTATCCTGTTAAGGATTAGGGATAGGTCTTTATAAACCGTTTGATGGAACTCTTCCACCGATTGGTTAGCACTCTGTATAAGCATTGTCATTTGGTATTCTAATGTGTTAATGTCGCGTTTGTCAGCGTAATGCAGAGTCAGACATTTAGAGATCGCGGACCAGTTCAATGGAGTATTGTAGGACTCTAGTGCCATGTCGGCGTGTCCTACGATCTTATTACGTATGGTATGTAAGATAGCATAGTATTTTGGGGTACCCTGGTAAGCACTGTACGCTTCTAAGATACGATCTACTCCCTTTTTCCATGAGCTAAACTCTGAACGATCTCCTGAAAAGTCTCGGATAGTTTTCTCTATATTCGGCACTCTATCTAAGTCTCCTAAGTTCCCTGCATGTTCTGGAGCAATTACCTGATCTGTTACGGTTGCGAATTCTTCTGAAGAATTGAGACGTCTCAACAAACCTCGCAATTGTTGTGCTAGGATTTTGCTCACTGTTGCTGCTTCTGCAGCTCTATCTATAGTTTCAACCATACTTCTAATAAGTTCTTGTTCTTCTTGTCGTCTAAGCCGTTGTCTACAAGCTTCTGCACTAAGTATCGAGGGCCTGATTAGGTTGTTCGCGTTAGCCATAAAACACTAGGTGAATCAGAGTTAAGAATGGGTCGAGTCTTAGATGAGTCAAGGGAGCAAATGATGGAGCTTATTTCTTATTGTTTTGATGTGGATTAGTAAGATGTGTTTTCTTAAATATAATTCGTTGTTTGCGTATGTGTGTGTGTGTTTAAAATTTTTTTTTTAAATTTTAGAATCAGAAGCTGGTTTTTTCCTTTTACTTTAGAGGGTCCCTTAGGAATCGTAAAGTTGGAATAAGTTATATCACTTTTGTGATCTTTTTGTTTGATTTATCGTTTTACGGTTTTTTATCCGTGTTTACTTAAGTCTATTTGTATTTCTTTTTTTAGTTTTTTTAAAATTGGTTTGCGTAATCTTACAGTACTATGGATAGTTTTGATGATGTGGCTCCTCCCTCCGACGATCCGGATTTCATCCTTTTTGTTCCGCGACTACTAAGGATCCTGCGATGCGTACAGGGTTCAGGGGTGGCCTTCAGTCCTTGGAGTCCAGCGATGGGCAAATGAACAAGTTAAGTTCAATTTGCCGGAGTCGATTTGAACGATCGAAAAATGTTAGTTTTTCGGAGTTGCGCGTTCACTATCACTCGCGTTTAGACCGGTTGCAGCAAATGTAATTGCTAGCCACGAACTTACAAGACGTTTTGCTGTATCGTACGCGTACCGGTCCCTGCTCGGGCGCCAGTTAATTACTTGCAAGGTGCAAAGTAAAAAATAAAAAAGATTTTTTAGTTCAATTAAGAACAACGACTTTATTTGTCTAAATCCAATTTGCAACTAAATTACCCTAAGCTGTCCCTAACAAGCTGTGAGTCTTGGCTGTGAACCGCGCTGCCCTTGGTGGCAGAGGATCGAAGTCGGCTTTGCTATTTCCAATAGGCCACGACATCGGCTGATGTTATGTTGGTCGAAATGCTGCAGTCTTCTTGGAATCACATGCATTGGTGAGAGCGGAAACGGTTGCCAAACAGATTCTTAGAATTCTGCTTAGTAGCTCGGAGCGTGCAGGAAATTATGCAGACGCTGAGCTTGCTGATTGGAACTTGCATACTGGAGTTCAATATTCTAAATTGTAACATTTTTGTTGTTAACTTATATAACTGTAAGTGCAAGTTTGCTTTAGTGTAATGTAAATGTTTTATTTGATATTTTTTTATTATATTATACTCTAAAACAATGGTTTCGTCTAGAGATAGATCTGGCTATTAGGTGGTCTATTAGTAGTAGACTGTCTATAGCCGATTTCCCTTTCTTGAAACCGGTTTGACTGTTATGGATTAGTTTATCGTTGGAAACAAACCACCACAGTCTCTTTGCTATTATCTTGTCAAGCAGTTTTGATAAGCATGAGTTAAGTGATATGGGTCGGTAGGAGCTAATTGTTGTTTTGTCTAAGTTTGGTTTTGTTATTGGGATTATAATGCTGTTTTTGTAGGATTGGGGAATGTAGTGATTTAGTATGGAGTTTTGAAGTTCTATTAATCGGAGTGTTGTTTTTCTGTCTAGGTTTTTAATCATGCTGTAATTTATTCTATCGAGTCCAGGTGTATGTCCCTTTAAGGTGTTAAGTGCTGCTGTGAATTCGACTAGGGTTATTTCGTTTTCTATTTCGAGAGCTCTTTTGCTGGGGGTGTGCGTAAGATTGCGAATGTTGTTTAGAGATGATTGTTTTCTAGTAATGAAGGTGTTTGAGAAGTTGGAGTCGTTGGATGCGTTCGAGAAGTTAGTGCAGAATAGCTCTGCTATTTCTGATTTGTTGGTTGTGTTTTCGTTTGTGTGTGGGTTTAGTATGCAGTGTGTGTGTTTTTGGGGGTTTAGGCCACAAAAGCGTCTGATGTTGTTCCATATAGTTTTTGGGGGTGTGTCTGGTGATATTTGTGAAGTAAAATTTTGTATGTTAAGTCTTTTGGCTTCTTTTAAATGTCGTCTAAATATGGCGTTGGCTTTTTTGAATTGTATGATGTTGTCTGTCGAAATGTTTCTTTTTAGTTTGTGCCATTTTTTTATTTTGTCATCTCGAAGTTTCTGAAGGTCTTTGTTCCACCAGGCTACATTGTGGGGAAGGATTTTGGGGTGGTTTTGGGGGATCGCTTTATGAGCGCTGGCTATTATTATTTTTTGTATTGTGGCTGCTTCTTTGTTTATGTTAGTGCTTTTATCTACCTGAGAGGAGTATTGCTCTGTGCGTTTACTAAATAAATCCCAATTTGCTTTTTCTGTGATGAAATTAGGTTTGTATGTTGTGTATTGTGTCTTATTTACGTTAGTGTTGAAAAGTTGTATTATGATAGGGAAGTGGTCGCTACCAAAGAGATCTTCTTCTGTGTACCATGAGCTGTCAATTTGCAGAATTGGGCTACTGAAGGTGATATCAATGTTTGTTAGTGAGTTGTGTGTGCTGAGGTGTGTTGGGGAGCCGTCGTTAAGTAGGATGTAATTTGATTGGGTGATAAATTTATCTATTATTTTGCCTCTGAGGTTGTTGCTGTTTGATCCCCAGTTTTTGTGCCAGCTGTTGAAGTCGCCGGTGATAAGTGTGGGAGTGTTTGATGAATCTAGAACGCTTTGAATATTTTGAGAAGTAAATCTTTTGTTTGGTGGAATGTAGGCTGATATAAGTCTAAATTTCAGTTTAGATGTGAATTCGGCACAGACTGCGTCGAAGTCTTCGTTAAGCCTAATTTTTTGACTTTGCAAAGAGTTGTGTATTAAAAGCGCAACGCCCCGTAAGAGGTTGAGCTGTTTTTTGTGAGAAGTGTGTAGTTGATTGGTGTTGGTATGTAGTTGGGGTTTGTTATGTGTGTTTCTTGAAGGGACAATATGTGGGGTGAGTGTTTCTTTATCAAAATTTGGAGTTGGCTGTAGTTATTTGTGTAGCCGTTTATGTTCCATTGAATTATTTTAATGGTCATTTGGATATTTGTTTAGAGATAATAAGAAAATATAGGTATTTTATGTAGGAGTTGTTAAATAATTACAGCGTTTAGGCGCCCCCAATGGGTTGTGCTGCCGATTGAGGGCACATTGTGATTAGGGTGTGGGGGCGCCTCACCGGGGAGCGGCCATGAAGAGGACCCATAAGTCCTCTCCATGGCCGCTCGCCGATGGGGCCCCGCCCACACTTTGGTGTTTCATGTGTTAGATGCTGTCGTTGTCGCTGTTGTGTTTGTGTTTGTTGTTTTTTGTGGTTTTAGATTTTTCTAAGTTGAGTTTTGGGGGTTTCAATGTTGTTGAGAGGGAGTTGTTTTTTTCTTTGGGATAGATTCTTAACTTTAAGTCTTTAGTTTTTTCGGCAGCTAGGTTGCGTGTATTGGCGAGAGTGTCGATGTCCATATCCATGTCTTGTGTGTGATGGTGTTGTTGTGGAGTTAATGTGGCTGTGGGTTGGTGTGCGTGTGATGATGTCTTAGTTGCGGCAGTGGTTGACAGTGTTTCGCTGCGTTGGGACGTAGATGTACTTGCTGATGTATTTGTTGCTGATGTGTTGATGTTTGGTGTTGGTGTTGGTTTGGCTACCGTTGTTGCGAAGCTGTTGCTGAGGTGTTGTTTGTGACGAGTGAAATAAATTGCCAGGGCAGTTTTGTGGTCGACTTTTTCAGTTGTTTTAATTGCTACTAGCTCTTGCTGCTTTATAAAAGCTGGGCATTTGCGATCCATTGGGCTGTGCTTTGAGTCGACGTCGGGGTTGTATTTGCAGTTTAGGTGTGAATTTTAACGAAAATGGAGATCGAGATCGTCTGCTTTCAATGCCTATAAAACGCAAACCAAAAAACGCAGCTTTCTCAAAATTTTACAGTCAGCTGTTAATCGATAACTGCTGACAGGAGCAGTGTTGTATTTAGAGCAGGTGCGCGGCAAATACAAAAAGTCACGGACTTATCAAACGACCCTCGTATGTGGGTCCAGAGGGACCATGACGCATGATGATGCGTGAGAGCGTTGCAAGGAGTGCAGCAAGAGCGTGAGAGTGCGAAATGATAAAGATTTGAAGAGAGAGAGAGAGAGAGTAATGGTAAAGTAACAAATGTGAGAGAGAAAGAGATGTGGCAAGAGATGCGTTACTGTTTGATCAAAACAATCAATTCGAAGAATGTAAAGTTGCAAAAAGCTTGAGCAAGGCAGGGGATCCCGGTACGTTGATTTAAAAAAAAAAAAATTGATTAAACATTATGTTCAGTTAGAAACTTATAGAAAATGAATAAAAAACGAAAATGTTATGTTAAATGTAAAGATGTATTTAATGCGACACAACACACGAGGGCATGTGCATGTCAGGAAGGCCTGTCGGGAATGGAGTAGATCTAACGTATTATTTTTGAATGTAACCGAAGCTATGTTAATATTATGTTATGTTAAGAATAAAGAGCGAGCGTTCTGTTATTGAAAAAGCATCATTTGTGTGTGTATTCATATGAGCATGGCGCCTGTTGTTGTTGTGTAGAGTCTCGTGGAGACTAAGAAAGGAGGATGAAATAATTGAGTGAAGTTGAGCAATAGAAGAAAAGCATAGAGAGAGAGAGACGCTCAAGTAATTAGTCTGGTGAGAACGAACAAGAGAACAACAAGCAGGCGACTTGCTGTGCTGCATAACATGGACGTTGAAAAGTAAGAAACCATGCACGGTGCATCTCCGTTATATTTATTTTGTTCGTATAAGTTTAAACAAAAGCAATGTATTTGTTAAATTATAAAATTAAATTTTATTGAAAAAAGTTTTTCATCAATGATTGAAAAAACAATGCGTTCTTTAATGCCTTCTCTTTTTTGTTTTTGTCTGTTATAACTTTTTTAATTGCCGAATTCGGCAAACACATATCAATTTTTATGTGCGGCTAGGACACAAATGTTTAAGCGTTAATGCTTATGTTTTGGTCTATGGTTTACAAAATTATTTACAGTGGCTTATTTTAACCAGCATATATTCAAAACTTTAAAAGCGTATTAAAAAATAACCAAAAGCAATATCGCAATAGTTTAAACGCACGATACCTTGTTAGGGTCGTAACATATAATTTATACATTTAATACATTTTTAAATAATTATTAAATATATAAAATAGTAATAATGTTTAAAGCAAAGCAACAGCTTATTTTGCAGCTATGATAAGTTCCGTTATTTTGCAAATTAGCAGTTTTATTCGTAGCCGATTTCAATTTAGTTTTGCTCAATTTTGTCTGAAGAAGCGGCACAAAAGTTCGATTGGCAAAATGGGACCACGTAGAACAATAGAGCAGCGTGAAGTTGTCATAAATGGACATTCGCGCAGGGAAATTGCTAAAATAGTTTCGTTAAGTGTCCAGAGCATCATTTATCATTTTGTTCGTGAAAATAGGACTCATGACAAGGGAAGAAATACCCCGAACAAAATTTTTAAACAAACGGACGTGCGCTTTATAATTCGAAAAATAAAGGATTGTCCAAAATTAACGGTTCCAAAAATTGCCATCTAAGGCCGGGGAACACTCAATCTCGCCCAGGACCACTTTACAGAACATTTATAAAGTGCGGAGACCTGAGACGAGGAATTTGGGCTCTTTTAGAGCGGAAAAGTGATTTCCTAGGACCTAGAAGGAAAGAGATCGGACCATACCTCGGTGTATACAGAGTCCTTTTGACTTAAATTAATAGTTCCGCGGCTAGACCGACTGGCTAGGTGTTGGCGTCAGTTCGGGGCGAGCTATAGCGTTTCTACTGGTACAGCAGGGCTAACCAAAATATTTACGAAAAATCCCGAAATATTTATTTATTATTTACGATAAAACAAACGAAATATTTGAGATAAATATTTACGTTAAAACTTTATTTTCTTGAATTACATGAGTCAAACAACATTATTACAGTGAATTATTACATGACTTCGCAAATTTTCAAATGTAAAAGATCGCCGGCAGTCCTCTAGTACTCTTTTGTAGCCGGAAAATGAGCGCTCTACATCACATGATACTACCGGAGCGTCTTTGAATGCTTCGATTTCGGACGGTGTCAGATTGTTGATGTATTCATCCACTTCGTTCAGCTTTTCGCCACTTAAAACCTGCACGATCTTCCACAAAGTTGCCAGTCCAGTGTTCTTGTTTTCAACGAAATCCAGTTTTTCGAGAAATTCGCTGCGTTTCTGAATGGCTTTCAAATTCCGACGGACTGAATCGAATGTTTCGATTGCGTCAGTGAGCGGTGCACCTTTAATTTGAAATTAATTTTGTAAAGTAGTGTCTCGGGCTGAGGTGAGCTCAGTCGCGCCAGGTCCCTTTACAGAAAAATTTGTAAATTGCTGGGGGTCATCTTCAAAGCGAACGGCCGAAGTTCTTTCAGACGGCGTGGCCGCCTTGATACCCTACAAATCAGCGTGTGAGGGTGGTGCCAGTGACGGCGTGTAAAGGCTATGAACGCGCGACTAGTGACCACCTCCGCTTCTCGATTGACCTCGGCGCCGGGTATGGACCAACGGCTACCGAGACCACCGACTTGCGGCTGTTCCAGGGGCTCCACTGTATGCGCTGGGTATTGACCTTCTGGCGCACCAGCGGAACTCCGGAACAGTTGGGCCACGCGGTCTTGCGTTCTGCCTTTCACACACGATCGATCACTCACACACACACACACTCACACGCCCCTTTCCCGGCAGGCGCGCCCATTGCATTGCGCTGCATTTCATATTAACACACACATTTTCAGATCCTTTTCACTTTAATTTTAATAATTTTGCCCTACCTAAGCACCGTGCAACTGTTTCCCTGATTTCTAAGACTTACGCTGCTGGTGTGCGTCGGCGCTCTCGCTGCTGGTGTGCGTCTGCGTTCGGTTGCTCTCTTGTTGTCGGCGCTCTTGCTGCTGGCGTTCTGTTGTTCACTGAACTAAGACTGGCCCGACTAGCACATACCCTTTGCTGGTGACTTTAGAATTACAAACTAGTAATAAATGACTTGTGAGGCTCAAAATTTGAGTCCTCACAATTTGAAATTTTGAATTGAGAAACACAAATAGTAGCAATATGCAAATATTTACCTTTGGATTGAGTTTTCGTGATTGCGGTCGATAGACATTCGATAAAAATGAAAATAAACCTCTATTGTAATTATTTCGTCGTCAGGAAAGTGATTAGTCACTTATCGCTGTCCTTTACTTGACTCGAGGATTTCAGATAAAACACATTACTCGGCAGTTTAAGTAAATAAATCGCTTCCAGAAAATTCCCTGAGTTCATAGATACATGATTCATGTAATCTGCCTGGAAATTATTTCTTAGGATAAATCAATTTTTGGGCATTTCTATGGATTTGAAGAAATAATATACATGTAATTTCACTAAATTATGTAAAACAAGAGCAACAGTCACGCGGCACGCGACAGTGAGACACCCTTCGACTTTTTAGGCCATGGATTTTAAAAAAATTCATAAGGCCATGGATTTTAAAAAAATTCATGGACTACTGTGTTTGTCGGAACGCAAATGTGCGTAACAGGCAGAAGGAGGCATCTCCGACTCCATAAACTATATATATTCTGAATCAGTGTCAACATCCGAGTCGATTGAGCCATGTCTGTCTGTCCGTCTGTCTGTCTGTCTGTCTGTCCGTCTGTCTGTCCGTCTGTTTGTCTGTATGAACACCTGGATCTCAGAAACTATAAGAGCTAGAGTCTTCAAATTTTGTGACAATATCCGTGTATGTTGCAGTGTCTCAGTTTTTTTGAAATTTGGTTACGCCCCTTACCGCCTCTGTAAATCAGTAATAACAATTTAATATACACAATATACACCCAACAACAAAAGTTGTACATCTCACATGACAAATACCTTTTCACGGGTGTTTTCTGAAAATTTCATTTAAAGCGGACTAAAAATAAGTGAGATATGATCCGAATTAAACTCAATTTGACCGTATACTTATGCGTATATTAAGACCTAATTTACGCATCATACCGAAGTTCGCATCGTCGGACACACAGCATCTTACAAAACTTTTTATTTGCATAGAATGGTAACAGAATTGCCGGCTCAGAATGCAACTTTGCCGATCGAGTTACGAATGAGGCAGTGGCTTAGTGGTTAGAGTGACGGGCAGCAATTCTTAGAGAATCAATCCGCTTGTGCGTGAGTTCGAGTCCTAGCCGGCGGCGGCTGGTACATTTTTCTACTTTAATTACTTTTTTTTTGGTTGTATTTTTATTCATATAAACTCAAAGGAAAACAACAGACGTAAACTACACCCGCTGCCTAAATCCTAAATTATTTAATTAAATTTCAATAAAAATAGCTTCCCAAAACAATTTTCATATTTTTATGCAATAGCAATCAATGTACACGAATGTTAAAGCGGGATGCCGATACATGCATGTCTGCATTTGCACATTTGTATTTCGGCGTCCCGCTCTAACACGCATCAATTGCCTTATTCGGCACACATACGCAACTGTCAGATTTGTGCAACATTCGGCAAAGTTTATAAAAGTGTTCTAATTAAGTATGTTGCGAACCAAAAAATTAAAAATTATGATTGTTAAGGTTTTAAATTATTTAATAGAAAAGAAAGAAAAAAAGGAAAACATGTCACACATTGAACGCGGCAGCAATCGAGCCCGAACACTGTTACAACATCATTGGTCTTCGAATCCAGCACACACTCCACTAAGCTACTGTACAACTTCCGCTGTCGCCACTCCTGTTTGGCATTACGGAAAAATGCATACACCAACTCATTGCCTTCTCGCTCTATCTAATACTTATACATCTTGTCTATTCTTCTTTGCATTGTTTGTGTTCTTCTTCTTCTCTCTTTCAATTGAATTTGTGCGTGTCGTTCGAATTAAATAATTAGAATATAAAATTTATATTTTTAAATGCTTTATAATAATTTAAAAAAAACCAAAATTTTCATTATATATAAGGGAAAATAAATGATACACGGTATACCATAATAATCCATGGCCTTCTATAGTCAGCACCTGACTGTAGCGTTCGACTGGTTTTAAACGTTAAGAGTCAATAATTGTACGATACTACTACTTAATAGAAATATTCTAAGGTAAGCCTTAATATGCGTCATTATATGTATGTGTGTGTATGCGTTTGAATGCAAAAAATGCGTGTGCATAGAAAAGAAGAGAAGAACAACAGATGGCGCTACGCGCTGGCATTCTCTTTCCTTTTCTTTCCTACATGAGCATTGCAATTAAGTCACAGCTTGTTGGTCTGTATACAAAATCAAAGCGAACAAGGTTTTTGTTTAATAACTTCTGTGTTTGTTGTCCGATCGGATTGGAATTTTGACATTATGTTGGTATTATAATTAGCTAAGTATAGTCTTACTCAGAATGTTGTATCTTTTATATGTCGCTCGCAAATCAGCTTATAAGATGAAATTTTTGATTTGCGTGGGCGGGGGGAGTGGCACCCAACATTTGAAATAAACTTCACCTGTCCCGGCTCAACAGAAACCTTCATGCTTTTATAGCTTTTATAATAGCTGAGATCTGCGTGTTCATCTGGACATCCAGACACCCAGACATCCAGACATCCGGACAGACAGACAGACATGGCTTAATCGACTTGGCTAGTGATCCTGAGCAAGAATATATATACTTTGTGGGGTCTCCCATGCCTCCTTCTGCCTGTTACATACATTTGCACAAAGTTAGTATACCCTTTTTTGACCATTTTCAATGGTCGAAGGGTAAGAAAAGGCCAAAATATTTACGAAAAGCCGCAGATCGTAAATATTTATTTATTCCCAAATATGCCCAAAATGTTTAAATAAATATTTAAATATTTTCGTTAGCCCTGGTTATAAGGGAAAAGGCTGATGTTGTTCTTTTTCACTTTAATTTATTTCCTTTTTTTTTTAAACATTTCTCTACCTACACCGTAGCCTGCTCTGTTCATTGTTATTTTTTTTCTATCTTGCTTGTCTTACTAAATTTCCCTGTCTTTTGTCGTTTTCTCACCCCTATTTTATCTTCACGTCGATCTGGATCTCGTGACGGTTTTTATTCTCCTCAGCTCCTTATGTTGTTGTAGCTCGGTGTCCTCTTGGCGGCTTCTCGCTTGACTTCTTCGTCGCGTAGGCACTTACACGGCTTATTTCCACTTGCCACGCACGTTTGCCCGGCTCTCTGGCTAAATCGGAACTCACATCCCTCCTTTTTATGTTAATTAGTGCCTCCTGTGCAGTCGCCGTCGCCCCACATTGCTTTCCCGTGTTTGGTTGTGTGTGCAAATTTTTCCCTTAGGGTGTATTTGTTGTATCGGTTGCGCTCGCGCACTCTATGTGTTCAACGCTCTGCCTGTGCTCTCGCTATTTGTTGCGCAGCGCTCGCTCTCTTCTCTGCGTAAGCTTCGCTTTGAGTCCGTGGTCGTTGCTTGCGCTCGCTCCGTGCGTGGCCGTCGCTGGCGATCGCTCTCATCTGGGTGAATGACCGTCGCTTTCGCTTGCTCTTGGCGTGTGTGCACTCTCTCCTACGTGCGCTCTCCCTAGGCTACTCTATATTCTAACTTAAGTAGCTATGGTCTATGACCGACGTCCCTGATTTCTTGCCTCCTTGGCGATGTCTTAACTAGAGTACCTTCGTGGTAATACTTAAAACTAAATAAAAATAGTTAATAATTATATGTAAACTAAAAATAAAAGAAAAAAATGTGTGGGCTCAAAATATGGGTCCTCACACCCCCCTTACTTCGGTGGCGCAAGACCGAGACTAACCCTCCTCGGCCAATAACCACGCGGAAAGCGATGCCTTCGACTCTCAGGATGAATCGGTGGCGTCGGGTGGGGTCGTGGTGTTGCCGGTTCTGGATCTACTCCTCCAGTAAAGCGGTAATGAGTCGCCCGTGCGCGAATAAATTGCGCGTGATGTCCTCCATATCTAAAGCAGGGCCCAGCATCTCTTCCATCTCCTGTATGCTGAAATGCAGGACCTCCTCCCAGCCCTCCACTGGCTCCGGCAGTGTCTGACACTCCAGAAACTTCTGGTTGCGGGTATCCGCTAAAGTTCCTGGATCTGTCCACTTAAGGGCTCTGCCTGGCCGGGTGGACGAGATTCCGTCTTTGTCTGCGACAATTGCTCTCGCCAAGGGGATGGCCGGGGGTGTGTGTGTGGTGGAAGATATATTCGAGACTGACACCGGGAGAACGCCGGGGAAGATAACTGTGCTTATATCGTCTTCGTCTACGATATCTTCTCACGGCTCGGGTTCGATGGGTGGAAAGTCCAGTCTCTCCTCCTCTTGGAGATGCAGAGGCATCTCGTTGAGCCATCGCTCCACGTCTCGTCGGCGGAGTTGGTGGCGGTTGCGGTTTGTCATGGCTGCGAGCTATAAACAGGGCTTTAGCTCCATACTGACTGCCCTATCCAGCTACGACCTATGGAACAGTGCTACGGTGGAAACGTGATCTTACTTGCTATGACAAATATACTTAATTCTACCTTATAATTAAGTTACTTGTCTCCTTCGCTGATGCTGTTTTCGGTGTCCGTGTGGAATGGTTTTAGATCCGCGATGTGTGCGGAGCGTCTTTCCTGGTCGCCTTCTCGCTGTAAGCGGACGATGTTCGACGAGATTAACCTCAGCACCTTATAGGGTCCCGCGTATTTCGGCGCGAGTTTTGCGGCGAAGGCTTCTGCGGCCTTAGAGAGGACGTGTTGTTTCAGGAGGACCAACATGCCTATCCTAAGCCGCCATTCGCGGCGTCGGAGATTGTGATGACGACTCTGCTCCGCGGATGCCCGAGTTGTTTTCTCTGCCGACCTGAAAGATTTGATGAAGCTGCTTCGCCCTCAGTTCTGGGGTTTGAGAATTCCGGCCGGTATCTCCCGTCACTTCATCGTAGAGTGCTCAGGGTAACCGCGGTTCGCGTCGCATTACCAGGAACGCCGGGCTGAAACCAGTCGTGTCTGAGACGCTGCTGGTCACGGCGAGGGTAATCTCTGGTAATAACAGGTTCCAGGTGTTTTGTGGTTTGTCGATGAACTGCCCGATCATTGTTTTTATTGTCCGGCTTGCGCGTTCTGTGGGGTTCTGTTGGGGGCTATACGGCGCAGTATCTTCCAGCTTCATTCCGGCCCTCTTGCAGAAAGCGGTAAACGAGCGGCTGGTAAATTGGGCGCACACGAATGTCCACGGGGTCCCGAACCGGCTGAGGATCCGTTCTCGTCATTTTCGAGGTAGGGTGTTGTAGCTTTTCGTAGGGGTACCAACTCGATCCATTTGGAGAACAAGTCGAAGAACACGAAGAGGATGGTGTTCCCTTGTTTTGATCTCGGGAATGGCCCTACAAAATCGGCACAGAGTATGTCGAAGGGGTCCTGGGCCCTCCGAGTCAGCATCTTCCCAGGCGGTTTCCTCTGCTCCACTTTGTATTTTTGGCACTAGACACAGTTCCTTACGTGTCGGGCAACATCCCGGGCCAGTAATAGCGTTGAGCTACTCGTGTCGTGGTCTTCCGGATGCCAAGGTGTCTAGCTGTGGGTGCGTCGTGGCATTCCTGGAGTACTTTTTACCGTAAGGGCGTGCCCACGCACAACTTCCAGGGAACATATTCCTCGTCTTCCGGATTCAGTCCCAAGTGTCGATATAATATCCCCTCTTGGATGGCGTAGTCCGCTCTTCTTTAACCTGCTGACACCAACGCTGCAGCCAGTCACAGGTGGGCGCCTCTTCCCTCACCTAACATAGAGTCTCCAAAGGTTGCCGCGACAGTGCATCTGCGACGACATTGTACTTTCCTTTGCGATACTGGATATCGATCTGATTTTGTCGGACTCCCAATGCCCATCGTGCAATTCGGCCGGTCGGGTTTTCTATTGTGTTGAGCCATTTCAGCGCCAGATAATCGGTGACGACCGTGAAACGGTACCCTTGCAGGTAACACCCCAGTTTGCGGATAGCCCAAATTATCGCCAGACACTCCATCTCAGTCGCTGAGTTCTCTTCCGCCGCGATGAGACTGCGAGTGACGTAAGCGATAACGCGTTCTCCTTCTTCCGTTTCTTGGGTGAGTACTCCCCCTAAACCGTAGTCGCTTGCGTCTATTTGGAGCGCGAACTTCTTGCTGAAATTGGGGCAAGCTAGATTGGGTGCTATTGTTAAGCCTTGCTTTAGAGTGTCAAACGTCTTCTGCTGGTCTTTTTTCCGTTCCCAGCGGCGGCCATTAATTAGCGATTGGGACATCGGTTGCACAACCGTGGCGAAATTTGGTACCACGAGGCGATTCCTAGGCAACGACGCAACTCCTTTGCACAGGTTGGGGGTTGTAATTTTTGGACCGCGGCGATCTTTTTTGGGTCAGTATGGATTCCCTCCTCGCTCATCACGTGTCCTAGAAACACCAACTTGCGTTGGAAGAAATGGCACTTCTTCCGATTTAGCATCAGGTTGGCCATTCGTAGTCGCCGGAATACTTCCCGCAGGTTTTCCGATGACTATTATGTCGTCCAGGTACGCGAAGACATGGGGCTCCATATCCGGGCCGATCACCTGGTCCAATGTCCGTTGGTATGTTGCAGGAGCCGAATGTAGTCCAAATGGCATCACTTTCCATTGGAAAAGACCTCGTCCGGGTACCGTAAATGCGGTACATTCCCGACTTTAATTGGCCATGGGTATTTGCCTATAACCGCTTTTTAGGTCCAGCGTGCTGATAAACCAGGCCTTCCGTAGCCGTTCCAAAATAGAGTTTATCCTAGGCAGGGGATATGCGTCAGGGATAGACCGGGCGTTCAGTTGCCGGAAATCGACGCACAGCCGTGTTTCTCCAGTCTTCTTGCCTACCAGGATGATAGGCGCGCCATGTGTTTTTTTGGAGGGCTCAATGTGACCGTCTAGGAGTAGCTCGTCTATTTGGGCGTTTATTATTTTGAGCATTGCCGGGTTCTTTGGAAAGTACCGTTGTTTAATGAGGCGTTCGTCCCTCATCACTATCACGTGTTCCGTGATGTTTAATACTCCCGATAAACGCTCAAACAGCGCGAGCTCCGTCTCGAAGAATTCCGATACTTCGGGATCCAGTGTGGTGTTCTCTTCGCTTGGTTCGGTTTTTGTCGGTATCGAGGTTCCCGGGGTTAAATGGATAGCCGCAGCGTCAGTTTGTTATTGATTAATGTTCGCTGGCGGTTTTCAGAACGGGTTATTTCGCGCTGCTTTTCTATCCTTTCGTCCCAGAACACCCGTATTTATGTAGCCTCCGTGATCCTTGTTCCCCGTGAGCCGTGGTTTTCCCTTGTCGTGCCCTTGGGTATCCATGATCCTTGTGACGTGTTTTACTTTTCTCCTGCGCTGGTGCATCCTTCCATGATCCTTGTTCTCCTCGTGCCGTTTTTCTCCTTTGTCGTACTCTGATGTATTCTTGTCGCTGTTCTTGTTTGCCTCGTGCTGTGTGCCTCCCTTGTCGTGCGCTAGTGTAATCTTACCATGATCCTTGTTCTCCTCATGCCGGTTTTCTCCTTTGTGGTACTCTGATGTATTCCTGTCGCCGTCCTTGCATGCCTCGTGCTGTGTTCTACCCTTGTCTTGCGCTAGTGTATCCTTCCCATGTTCCTTATTTTCCTCGCGCTGTTGGTTCCCTTTGTTATTCGATTGAGGGCCCAGTCGTAGCTCTGCTCCTCCGCAGGTCAATATGGTGCTGACGCCCCCAGGAAATCTAGGCCCAGAAGGACGTCGTCTAACACGATCGGTAGTATGAGCACTTGCACCTGAGTGCACGTCCTGCCTAATTGTACATCTGCCCATAGCGCCTGTGTAAGGTGCTTTCGGGTTCCATCCGCCAAAGATACTGTGGTCTTTACTTCGCATAGGTTTGGAGTTTCTTATCTTATGCGCCAGCCGTTCCCCGATATAACTCCTAGTGGCCCCTGTGTCGAGAGTAGCGAAGACCAGATATCCTTCAATAATGACCCTCGCACTGATGCGGCCGTCACGTAACTGGAAAGTTTCCCTTATTGCCGGACTTGCGGTGACACCCCCACCGAGTCTGGATTCGGTGAGGGTCCCTGCCAGTTTCCCGGCATCGGATGGTCCTGATGCCTTGTTTCCCGCACGTCCAACAGTGCAGCACGCGTTGTCCACGACATTCCCTAGAGAAGTGTCCGATTATTCCGCAGTTTCGACAGGCTTCCCGAGTATTAATCCGGTGTGGTTCCCCTTGTGACGCTGCAAGAGGTGCGCCACATTTAACATTAAATAAATATAAGTTAAGCATGAGTCTAATTTACCCCGCAGTAACATGGAAAAGGGCGCAAAAAATAATCAAACCCTCAGGCGTTCGGCGCCCATGCCTAGTGCACACCCAAGTTACGGTACCTCGGTACCTAGGGCGCGAGCGAAGCGCGCACCCATTTACGGTACTTCGCATACACACCTAATGGGGCCTCGGTACCTAGAGCTTGTGCATAGACTCGAGCAAAATAGCACGCGCACAAGTAACGGTGCCTGGGTACCCAGAGCTCGTGCATGAACTGCAGCTGCACACAGGCAACGGGATCGCGACAAATTTTTGAAGCGACGGCGCCAGCTAGGCAGCGACGCTAGACAAGCAGCAGAGCCGTGGAAGTCTAGCGGCGACAAATACAGGCAGCGAGACGCGGGCAGCAGAATGCAAGCCGCGAAACTAGGGCAGAGGACAGTTGATCGCGAGCAGCAGAAGAAATCGGGCGTGAAAGCTCTAAATAAAATCAAAGTGCCAAAGTAAAGATTAAGTGCAAGTCCAGTGCCAGCAAGGAGCAAGGATACAATGGATCCTGTCGCAAGACGTAAAAGGTGAGCAGTGAGATAGGTATGGTGCGAAGTAGGCAGGAAGGCAGGGACAATTTAGACAAAGAAACCAGTGCTTGCAAGGCATAGAGAGAAAAATAAAACCATGTGTACAAATTTAAGGAAATAAAACCAAACCCGCAGTGATTATTTGAAAGAAAACCCACTGATTTAAATTCTTCCCAAGAATACCAGTGAATGTGTCGTGTACGTGTGTGCCCGTGTGTGTGTGTATTCCCAAAGTCGTGCTTTCTGGTATGCCGGTGGCCAGTGAGCGACTCTGAGCATACACACTCACAGTCCGTGTCGTGAGTGAGCTGGTAAGTGAGACCGTGAGCGTGTGCTCTAACAGTTTGCGGTGGTGGAATACACCATTGAGCGACCTGTGGGAACATACGCGCAAGTACCTGCGGTCATGGGCGTCCAGCAAACTACGTGGTGGTAGGATCCACTAACACGTGGCCAGCGAGCACATGTTGATGACCATGCTCATCTTCTATACCCTGTGCATATCTCAGCAGGGCATGACCTATTAGCAACCCCTCTTAGTAGTGTTAGTATTTTTTTCTGTAAGACCCTGGCGAGACTGAGATATGTACCCTAGCCTGAAAAAACGTCCTTACAGATGGCGCCCGAGCAGGGACTACTAAAGCTAGACTTTTAGTTTGAGGAATTTACCAACTTTAGGTGGATTAACACAATAACATTTTACATGGTATAGTAGAGAACGCAAGACCCACAAGACAAACTTGTTCCCCAGTATCAAAGGATATAAATATATATCAACGTAGGCATGAAAAATAAACATAGATTCTTTTAGCTAGAGGAAAAAAAAAACATAATTCATAAAAAATATCTCCACGTGTCTACGACTACTCCGCATACACGTATGCGCGAGCTTTGACCTTTTACATTGCTTAACCTTGTCCTGGCGTCGGCAAAGCCGACGCACCAATGTCCTATAAGACTCGGTGTCGAATACCGAGGAAGTGAGTCGCGATCAGGCATGCGAACTGACAACATCATGAACAAAATATAAGGCTCGGTGACGAATATCAAAGGAGCAATTGAGATCGGGCAGGCAAAAAGTGAACATCGTAGCACTCCTCAAGTATTACAAGAACCACGTGTCAAGAAATCTCGCCGGAGATTTAAAATATTTTTAACTAGTCCACGTGTCAAGAAATCTCGCCGGTGATTTAAAACATTTTTAACTAGTCCACGTGTCAAGAAATCTCGCCGGAGATTTAATACACATTTTAACCAGTGCAAGAACCACGTGTCCATAAAATCTCGCCGGAGATTTAATACACATTTAAGCAGTGAAAGCTCCAGTCAACAGGAATTCACCATCGCCGCGTCTACTCGCTTTGATCAACAAATTTAACCGCGAATCACAAATTTTACAAAACATGGGAACACGCTGGAACGCTTTCCGTCGCAATAGCGAACTGCAGCTCATCCTGAAGGATTTCGGACTGAGCACAAACGGCACAGTGGAGGAAATGCCGAGTTGCCTGGTAGCTTTCGCCAGCCAAGGAGACTTGTCCAAGGACCAGTTGCAGCGGCTGCTGGAACTTGAGACAAGTCTAGGCAACGCGGTCACGCCAGACCCCAAACAACCCGGGACACGCTCACGTGACGCATCGCCGGCAACGGTGGAAGATGACTCCGAAGGTGTCGTCCCTATACCAATTTTCGAGGCTCGACGAGCAGCGAGTCCCGCGAGGAGCATTGTCAGTCGACACACACTACTCGTTCCGGCGCCTAACGCCACGTTTTCAGTCAACATAGGAAGCAGCGGACCGGGCCACAAATGGATAGCCCCATATAAGCTGGCCGACCGTGTCCGGAAATGGGACGTAGCCATCAATGGCGACGCGACAGATCCGTGGGGATTCATAGAGCAGTTGGAGGAGAAAGCGGCGTTGTACAGCATCGATGTGCAACAACTACCACAAGCAGTTGCAAATGTGCCGACGGGCCTGGCCGAGGATTGGTTTAGAGTCAACACTCTCTACCAAGTCACCTGGGAAGAGTTCAAGCAGGAGTTCATGGATTTCTTTCTTCCCCCGCGATATTTTCAATGACTCGAGGACGACATCAGGAGCCGAACCCAACGCCAAGGTGAACGCTTCCGGGATTACGCGCTGGCACTGCGACTGATGATGTGGCGCGCGAAGTACACAAAGAAACGTCATGAGTTTGGAACGCTGGCACAGCTGGACAAAATCGTGATCACCTACGAGACGACCAAGGAGTTGCAGCGACGAGGGGCGAAACATTTGGATCAACGAAGGGAAGACCCGAAGACCCCGAATCCGCCAACAACACGGAACATGAACAACAACACCGACAACAATGGCAGCTCTCCCACAAACGACACCACTAGGAGCCACAAAGAGCGATGCACAGCGAGTGTGCGCACAACCCGGACACATGCAGGCGGACTGCAGAAATAACCGCGTGCTAGTCTGTTGGGATTGCGGGCGACACGGTGTGCGCACAGTGGACTGCTGTCGACGGACCGCGTCGGGGAATGCTGCGCGTCTTCAGCCGAGAGGGAAAAGCTTGGAGACGCAGCACCGCAGTTCTCAGGAATAGCACCTCTGAGGTGCGGTAATTGTCGTGTCGTCGCGCATGTCAGGATCGAGTAGGTGGTGACGGATGCCACGATCGACACGGTGAACACACGCAGCTTCACCAGCGAGCGTATGGCTGCAAGGCTGAGTACACCAGAGAACGAGAGAGCAGCCCTGATCCCCATAACACTGGCGGATGGATCATCGAGAGACGTGACTCGAGCCCTACGTGTGAGGATTCAGCTCGGACAGAAAGAGACGACTGCGCCGATGTTGGTATTGCCCGTCATTCTGGATGAAGTAATCCTAGGAATGGACTTCCTGTGCGGTATCGAAGCCACCCTGGAGTGTGGCTAAGGAAAACTAAGTTTGCAGAACGCACTGGAGGAGACAGCATCGACGCCCGGGACATCCCGACGAGCAGCAGAGGACCCCGTGGCCCAGGACAACCACAGAAGCGCGGTTTTACCACTGGCTTGCCCCATGGCACGTCGGAAGAACCCCTTCAGGCGAACCGGGACCCAGGACGATATACCCAGGACACGAGAAACACATCAGCAAGAACCAGAGAAATTACCAAGGATACGAGGAACACATAGGCAGGAACCAACGGGATCACCGAGCGAACGAGGCGAGGTGCATTAGCAGGAATCAACGGGAACCACCGAGCGAACGAGGCGAGGTGCGTCAACAAGAATCAACGGGACAATCGAGCGAACGAGGCGAGGTGCCTCAACAGGAATCAACGTGACCACCGAGCAAACGAGGCGAGGTGCGTCAACAGAAATCAACGGTATCACCTAGCAAACGAGGCGAGTTGTACCGTCAAGGATCTACGGGGTCACCGAGCGAACGAGGCGAGGTGCACCATCAAGGATCAACGGAACAAACGGCACGACGAAGCAGAGCAGATAACCAAGTCACCGTGGGAGGCCCGACAAAGCGGCGACGCCGTAGGAGACGGCCCGCGACTAGCCACGCCGCCTTGCGGGGCGTCGAGGCACAAGGAACAAGTGTGGCTACAGACGAAGAACAGGTGGAGGCCTTTCTACAGTCTGAGCTAACCCAGTTCGATGGTTTGATGGGGGAGCACACCATCACCATGCGGGATGAGTACCCTATCTAGCAGAGGTACTACCCGAAAAATCCGGCCATGCAGAAAATCATCAATGAGCAAGTTGATGAACTTCTACGAGATGGAAGGATCGAGCCATCCAGGAGCCCATACAGTGCGCCCATTGTACTCGTTGGGAAAAAGACGGGAGGGATGCGAATGTGTGTGGATTACCGCCAACTCAACGCGAAATCCATTCCAGACGCCTACCCGTTACCACGGATCAATCACATCTTGGAGAAACTCAAGGACGCAATATATATATCCACTGGATGGAGTCATCGGGCCGGATATGGAACCACACGCGTTCGCATATCTCGATGATATCATCGTGGTGGGGCGTTCCCTGCAGGAGCATATGGACAACCTTCGAGAGGTTTTCCGGCGGCTTCGAAACGCGAACTTGCGCCTGAATAAGGCCAAATGCAGCTTCTTCAAGAAGAGCATTATCTACCTCGGGCATCAGGTCAGTGAAGGTGGCATACACACCGATCCTGACTAGATCGCCGCGATCAAGGAGCTCCAGCCACCAACAACCGTCAGAGAATTACGGAGATGTCGAGGCATCGCGTCCTGGTACCGGCGATTTGTGCTAAACTTCGCCACCCTGGTACAACCCATGTCAACGTTGTTGAAGAAGGGCCGCAAATGGGTGTGGAGCGAGAACCAGCAGTGAGCGTTCGAGGCGTTGAAGACGAGTCTCACGCAAGCGCCAGTCCTAGCCTGCGCAGACTTTGCCGAGCGCTTCACACTCCAGACGGATGCGAGCGACATTGGACTAGGAGCAGTGCTCACACAACAGATCCAGGGAACCGAGCGAGTCATCGCATACGCAAGCTGACGCCTCTCAGTAGCTGAAAGCCGCTATTCGACTACGGAAAAGGAGTGCCTGGCCTCGCCACACGCGACAAGAACACGTCCCATTCGACGTACTCTGTGCGGACTTCGTTGGACCACTCCCGCGCTCCACCCACGGGAACTCCATGTTACTGGTATTCTTCGACGCTTTTTCAGAGTGGGTAGAGTTGGTGCCTTTGCGTAGGGCAACGGCCGTGCACCTGATCCGCGAGCGAATCTTGGCCAGGTTTGGAGTACCGAAGATGCTAGTCTGCGACAATGGAACACAGTTCACGAGCCGGGCCTTGGCCACATTGTGGACAACTACGCATGTCTCTGCAAAACACCGCGCCGGACACCACGCAGCATAAACCCACGGAGAGGGTAAACCGGACTGTGCAGCGGACATGGGACGAGCTACTCCCAGAGATCAGCCAGGCATTCAAAACTTGCGCCTCGGGCACCACCGGATTGAACCCAGCGTATCTGATACAAGGACGCGAGCCTCGTTTGCCGGGAGCCTTGTATGAAGAGGTGGCCCCGGTCATACCAGTGGAATCAAGGACGGCACAGGAGAAGGAACGGCACCTGCAGGTGGTATTCAAGACCGTCGCCGAGAATTCAGAGCAAGCCAGCGCGGATCTTGAAAAGCATTACAACTTACGCCGCCGAGAGTAGAAGCCGGCCATCGGCGACCTCGTACTCCTGAAGCAGCACCACTTGTCGAAAGCAGCCGATGGATTTGCCGCCAAACTGGCACCTCGCTACGGCACACCCAAGTTACGGTACCTCGGTACCCAGGGCGCGAGCGTAGTGCGCACACAAGTTACGGTACTTCGGTACCCAGAGCGCGAGCCTAGCGCGCAAGTCACGAACATAGCGCACACACACCTAACGGGGCCTCGGAGCCCAGAGCGTGTGCATAGACTCGAGCAAAATAGCACGCGCACAAGTAACGGTGCCTGGGTACCCAGAGCTCGTGCATAGACTGCAGCTGCACACAGGCAACGGGATCGCGACAATTTTTGAATCGACGGCGCCGACTAGGCAGCGACGCTAGACAAGCAGCAGAGCCGTGCAAGCAGCGGCGACAAATACAGGCAGCGAGACGCGGGCAGCAGAATGCAAGCCGCGAAACTAGGGCAAAGGACAGTTGATCGCGAGCAGCAGAAGAAATCGGGCGTGGACCAAGGATACAATGGATCCTGTCGCAAGACGTAAAAGGTGAGCAGTGAGATAGGTATGGTGCGAAGTAGGCAGGATGGCAGGGACAATTTAGACAAAGAAACCAGTGCTTGCAAGGCATAGAGAGAAAGATAAAACCATGTGTACAAATTTAAGGAAATAAAACCAAACCCGCAGTTATTATTTGAAAGAAAACCCACTGATTTAAATTCTTCCCTAGAATACCAGTGAATGTGTCGTGTACGTGTGTGCCCGTGTGTGTGTGTATTCCCAAAGTCGTGCTTTCTGGAATGCCGGTGCTCCGCTGGCCAGTAAGCGACTCACAGTCCGTGTCGTGAGTGAATTGGCAAGTGGGACCGTGAGCGTGTGCTCTAACAGGTTGCGGTGGTGGAATACACCATTGAGCGACCTGTGGGAACATACGCGCAAGTACCTGCGGTCACGGGCGTTCTGCACGGCCTACGGTCGACCGTGAGAGGCATCGTGAGGACACGATAGCTGGCGAGCAGGGTGCGTGAGCCTGCACTCTAACAAGTTGCGGTGTGGTGGAATACGCCACAGAGCGACTTGTGGGAGTGCTAGCGAAAGCGCCTGCGGCCGCGGAGGTTCCTTGCGATAAGCCGCGGGCCAGGCACGCGTGTCACGCGACACATGCAAGTAAGCCCCGAGAAAACCACGTCGTGGTAGGATCCACTAACACGTGGCCAGCGAGCACATGTTAAAGACGTGGACCATGCTCATCTCATATACTCTGTACATATCTCAGCAGGGCAAGACCTGTTAGTAACCCCTCTTGCTAAAGTCTTAGAAGTCTTAGTATTTATAAATTTTCTGTGAAGACCCTGGCGAGGCTGAGATATGTACCCCAGCCTGAGAAAACGTCCTTACACCCTGGTGTGGTGTTTACGGTCGTTGCTGTTGCCTCTGAGGCCCGCGAAGATTTTCCGATCGTCGGTGTCCGCGGAGTTCCCCTCGGTTCGGCTAGTCTGATTAGCGTTGGTTCTGGATACGGGCTCCACTGCCCCTACTCCGTTCTCGTTCCCGTGCCACCTCGTAGTTTGTAGCGAGGGCTGTGAGGTCCCTTAACGAGTTGATATCGGTCCTCCTCACGAATAATTGGTATTCCCGCAACATATTTTCGTATGCCCTCTCCAGTTTCTGGGACTCCGTATATCCAGCCCGGCGCATCATTAGGTGGATCTCCAAAAGATACGTTTTAAATGCCTCCTTTGGCTGCTGGTAACGTACCCTGATTTCATCTTCTAGCCGTTGGAAGTATCTAGGCTGCAAGAAAAAATCCAAGAATTCTGCCCGGAAGGTCTTCCAAGTTCCTCCTTGCAGTCCGCTCGTCCGGAATCAATCCTCGGCTGTCCCTTCCAATAATTCGGGAATCGCTTGGGGCATGCACTCGGTGTTTACCCGGAACGATGCCGCCCGCTCCTCAAGACGCTCGATAAATCGCAACGGGTCCGAAGTGCCATCGATAGTGATCCCCCACCTTCGCATGCGATCCGCCGTTTGGGCAAACGTAGATTCTTCCGATTGTTCCTGGCGTTCGACGACTGCTGGCTCACTGGTGTGGGAGCGCGTGACCCTGGTTTTGGGTATCTGCAAGGTCTGTTTTCCTGGGACAGGCTTTGCTTCCTCTTCTGCTCGGCTGGGTGTCTTCTGGTGCTTTTCGGAGTGGGATAAGGGGATGTGGGCATTGCCCCCGATTGGTCGGCAATCCGGACTGGGATTGGGGCCATACTCTGCTTCCAAGGCTTCGAGGCGCTGGAATATGACCGGAGGGTGGTCCTTTCTACCAATGAAGGCAGCTATGCGCGCACGTAGCTGTTCGATGGTTCTTCCCGCTCAAAACCGAACTCGTCGGCAAAATATTCCACTTCGTTTTTCCTCCTGTAGGACACCCATCGTACGCCTACCATGGTTTATCCTTGTAGTCCTGGTACGTTGAATCCGGTGAGTGTATCCTGCCTGTTGTGGGTTGTGCCTCAAAGATCGTTGTATCCTGTGTCTTGTTATCTTTGCTGGTTGTATCCTGTGCGTGTGTCCTCGTTGCCTGCTGCTGGTCGTGCCTCTATGATCGTTGTATCCTGTACCTTGTTATCCTTGCTCGTTGTATCCTGTGCGTGTGTCCTCGTTGCATGCTGCTGGTCGTGCCTCCATGATCGTTGTATCCTGTGCCTTGTTATCCTTGCTCGTTGTATCCTGTGAGTGTGTCCTCGTTGCCTGCTGCTGGTCGTGCCTCTATGATCGCTGTATCCTGTGCCTTGTTATCCTTGCTCGTTGCATCGTGTGCGTGTGTGCTCATTGCCTGCTGATGGTCGTTTTTTTGTTCACTGGAGATGTTCACTCTGAGTTCACTGTTCACTGAGTGCCTTCTCTGCGCCGGCGGACGGCCTTATATACTCTGGCCGACCGCCCCGAACCGTTATTCTCGGATTCGGGTCCCGTTATGTTTTTTGGGCGACCCGAAAGCGCGAGTCCCGAAGACCGCCATTACGCCCTTGTTGTTGTTCTCATGGCGAGAACGACGATCTGCGCTGTCCTGTTGCGTCCGACTCTTTTGCGTCCCCCTTTACTAACTCCTTGCCCATCCTTTTGGGCTCGATTGTCCTGTATTCTTCATCCGTTTTCCCTACTTGTTACTTTTACTTTTCCTTTTTCTTCTTTTTCTACTTCCACCCCCCTTGTCTAGATCCTATTCTTCTGTATGTAAACTAGGAGGAAAGAGATCGGACCATACCTCGGTGTATACAGAGTCCTTTTGACTTAAATTAATAGTATCGCGGCTAGGCCGACTTGCTAGGTGTTGACGACAGAACGGGGCGAGCTATAGCGGTTCCACTGGTACCTCGTATCCACTTTCGCTGCCCAGTTGACCTTAGAGTCTGGTTATGACCTAGGCGTCCAAGTTCACTGGCATGCGTCTGTTCCAAAAGTTCGGCACAAGTATGATGTGGTTAATACTTAGCGGAACCTTTGGCACAGTCGTAGATATGGGTGCACCAGCCTCACGCACTTTTGCCTCTATGCTCAAAGTAAAGCATAGTTATAAGGGAAAAGGCTGTTGTTGTTGGCCTTAACCATGGATTTTAAAAAAATTCATGGTCTACTGTGTTTGTCGGAACGCAAATGTGCGTAACAGGCAGAAGAAGGCATCTCCCACCCCATAAACTATATATATTCTGAATCAGTATCAACAGCCGAGTCGATTGAGCCATGTCTATCTGCCCGTCTGTATGAACGCCTGGTTCTCAGCAACTATAAGAGCTAAAGCCATAAAATTTTGTGACATTATACGTGTATATTCAGATGTCTCAAAGTTTTTTTGAAGTTTGGCCACGCCCCTTCCCGCCTCTGTAAATCAGTAATAACAATTTAATATACACAATATACACCTACCAACCAAAGTTATACATCTCACATGACAAATAACTTTCCACGGGTGTTTTCTGAAAAAAAATCGGACTAAAAATAAGTGAGATATGATTTGAATTAAACTCAATTTGAACGCATAGTTATGCGTATATTAAGACCTAATTTACGCATGCATACCGAAGTTCAAATCTTGGTTCGGACGCAAAGCACTTAACAAAACTTTTTATTTGCATATATGGTAATGGTAACAAAATAAGCTCAGAATGCAACTTTGCCGATCGAGCGAAAAATCAGACGGTGGCTTAGTGGTTAGAGTGGCGGACAGCAGTCCTGCATGCGTGAGTTCGAGTCGTATGCGCGGCCGGTACAACTTTTTTATTCTAATTACTTTTTTTGGTTTTTTTTTATTGTTATAAACTAATAGAAAACAACAGTCGAAAACTACACCCGCTACCTAAATCCTAAATTATTTAATTAAATATCGATAAAAATATTTTCCAAAATAAATTTCATATATTCTTATGCAATAGTTAAGACAATCAATGTACTCGAATGTTAGAGCGGGACGCCGATACATGCATGTCTGCATTTGCACATTTATTTTTCCCGTCCCGTTCTAACACGCATCAATTGCCGTATTCGGCATACAAACGCAACTGTCAGATTTGTGCAACATTGGGCAAATTTTATAAAAGTGTTCTAATTAAATATCTTGAATACCAAAAAATTTAAAAATTATTGTTTGTTAAGCTTTTAAATTATTTAATAGAAAAGAAAGAAAAACATGTCACACATTGATCGCGGCAGCAGTCGGATCCTGTGGAGCCTTCGTGAGGGGCGAGCTCTGGACAGTGCCTTGGATAGGCGATTTCTGTGGCAATCTAGCCTGTCGTGGTATCGGCTGGAGTGCATGTTGCTTGTGGTCTTTGTGCAGGGTTGTGTTCCGTACGTACCATTCGCAGCCAGTAATCATCCTGGCGATTTTATTTTGGACAGTCTGAATGCGATGAATTTGACTGTCGCAAGCCAAGCCCCAAATCTGACAGCCATACTTCCATATTGGAGCTATGATTTGCTTGTAAATTGTCACCTTATTGGAGAGTGATAATTTACTTCGCGAATTTATCAGCCAGAAGTGCTTTGACGCTGCTGCACGTATACGCACTCTCATCGCACTCACTTGCTTCGAGAAGTTGAGTCTCCGATCCAGAATTACGCCAAGATATTTGGCTGAATTTGACTGGGGGACAGGGGTACCATCGATGAGCACAGCCGGTGGTGTTCTCCGTTTCAGCGTAACATATAGCACACATTAGGTGATTTGTCACCATTAATGCCAATGTTCCAGCGTTTGGCCCATTCCGCAAATGTTGATCAGCAGGACCTGTAGGTTACACACACGTCGTCAGCAAATGTGGCCAACATGACGTCCCGTGTGAGCTAACGTCTGGCCGTGGCATGTCGTAGCTGTACAAGCAGTAAAGCAGAGGACCAAGCACACTTCCCTGTGGTACCCCGGCTGCCACATTATGCTCATTTGAGAGAGCCGAGTGGAATCGTACCGCAAATCTTCTCATTTCGAGATACGACCTCATGACGCCGAAGTTTGCTGGAGGCAGCGTGTTCTTAATACCAGGATACCAGAGTGCCACACCCGGTCGAACGCCTCACGTACATCCGGGAAGAGTGCGTTGAAGTACTCTTTGTTTTCGAGAGCCGTTAGGATTTTCTCAACCACTCGGTGTAGTTGTTCTACCGTACAGTTTCCAGCACGAAAACCAAACTGATGTTCGGGCAGGATACCCTTCGCTTCCATAATCTTGACCATCCGGGAGGCAATCAGTCTCTCAAACACCTTCGAGATCGAAGGGAGGAGACTGATTGGCCGGTAGGACCCAGCTTCCACTCTGGAAGGAAGTACTGCAGCCTCAGAACCGCGTTGAATAACACCGTAATGTAGAGGATCACACATCTCGGCACCGCCTTATGAGTGCAGTTGCAGATAGTATCATACCCTGGAGATTTTTCGGGGCTTTGATTTGCGATAACGTCGACAATTCCGCTGGGTGTTTATTGGTTGCATAGGCAGATCCATTTGGGGTGCTTGGGACAGCTGGTCGTGAGTAGCGACACACTTTGCTTTGTTCCAATCCGCTTTGTCCAGCGGGTGACGAAGTTGGTTCGTGTCTAACAATACGCAGCTGAACAATATGAAAAACGTGAAATTAGTTTTCGCCGCAAAAACTTATGTGACTCCCCAAATCACTACCAGTGGAATTATAGTGAAACTTAAAAATTTTCATTCAAAAAAGACAGTGTTAATTTTCTGGAGGAGGGGTTTCGATTCCCAGCTGCCACGTGGTCGCACAATCAGCTGTTTGTGAGCTTAAAGCTTTATCTATCTCAGGGTTCAAGTCTTGGCTGGGACCCTGGTGATTTGTTGCATACTTCCAGGCGTGCTTCAAAATTTTCAAATTCGGGTCGCTGAACATCACAACGGAAAATGGAAATTAATGGTCCATCGTAAAAGCCATTGGACTTTAGATCGATGAAGCAAATTGCTAGCGTGGGTCCGAGAGAAATTTGCGAGCAATTGCTGAAAAACTTGCCGAATAAAGACTCTGCCTTGTCTACAAATACTAGTTTAAGAGCCGTCAATGAACCCTCATATAAATTAAATTATACAAGCGAAACTGCCGCGGCCGATGAATCATTGGTTACTGCCCAATGTGCTGCCCCGCAGCGCTTTTAACAAATCAAGCGAAAGTCTCGTTTTTCTCCAGAGACTGACAGGAAAAAATCAAAATCAAATATCGGCAAA
Organism: Zaprionus africanus; assembly: GCA_018151435.1. Lineage (NCBI taxonomy): Eukaryota > Metazoa > Arthropoda > Insecta > Diptera > Drosophilidae > Zaprionus > Zaprionus africanus. Next base: position 49,145 of record JAECXB010002303.1, read on the forward strand.
CAAGGTGAAAACTCATCGTCAACACAACCTTTCTTTGGCGGCAACTGGAACCGTTTTGGTTTACTGGCGCAACGATATTGGCGATCTGTGTGAAAGTACTAGCCATCAAGGTGCTATTTCTGCCGCTAAGCGGGATGCAGCCTCCGCTGGTATCATAAGCTCACTCAACAAGGCGCAGTCCAAGCCTCCTCCTATAGAAATGGAGGGATTAGGCAACGTATGGCTGATGATGCAGAGCATCGAAAAAATCGTGGACATTAAAAAGGTTGAGGCTAGGGCGTCAATGGGCGGTGTCCTGAGGCTCTACGCGATTGACGCCAACACTTTTCGCAGCATAGTCAACTAGCTAGAGAACGAAGAGTATGAGTTCCACTGTTATCAGCTTAAAGAAGAAAGGCCTTACAGGGTATGCGTGAAAGGCATGCATCACAAAACGCTACATTACCAGATCCAGAAAGAGCTGGAAAAAATCGGTAACAAGGTGCTCGATATACATACATCACTAAGGCGAAATGAACCAGGTACCTCAGAAGCGTTGCCAGTCAACATGTTCTTCCAGAACATTGCCACTGCGGCAAACAACAAGGAGATCCTGGGAGTAAAGACACTATGCCATAAGAGAGTAGTTATTGAGCCTCTTCTCCAGGGTCCGTTCACCACAATCAACCACTGAACCTGACGCTCCAACGACAAAGTCAACAACAACAGCCCAAGGATAGAAGCCTTAGTCGTCAAAGGAGCCGCAGCCGGATAAGGTCGTCTAGGGGTACACTTCAGCGTCCGACGGATGCTAGCAGCAGCATTGAAGCCATCCTGCAGACGCTAAACGAAAATATTAATTCTTTGTGCTCGATTTAAGAGAAGCAGATGGAATTAACGATGAAGAATCAATAGCAACAACAGTCACAGCAGCAGGTGCAAATCATCAATTTGCTCAATGCTCTCCAAGCGCGTCAAGCGCCATAATGATGCCGCTGCGCATCTTAGTGTATTAAGTGAACGCCGATGGCGTGTCCACGAAGCTGCCCGAAGTAGAATGCTTTGTGCGGCGCTACGAGATCGATATTTTGCTGCTCAGCGAGACTCATTGCAAGGAGGCGCAGGCACCCAAAATATTTAGATTTGAGTCCTACACTGCCAACGTCCCGAGCGACGGTAACGCTGCAGGTGGTGCAGCGATCCTGGTCAAATCCAGCCTAGTCCACTTCCCTCTTACACCAATAGCCACTTACAAGGTGCAACTCGCGTCTGCAGCCATCGAGACGAGTCATGGCCCTGTCAATTTTGGTGCGATATACTGCCCTCCGAGGTACATTAGGGATACAAGATTCCCGTACGGCAGTAGAGGCTCCCCAGGCTATATTGAAAGCTACAGTTAAACACGGTGGTGGAAGCGTTATGGTATGGGCCTGTATGTCGGCTTCAGGAGTTGGGAATCTTGAGTTTAATGAGTCAACAATGGACTCTATACCCTGAGATTTTAAAGGCATATTTACTGGAAAGTGCCGAGAAATTACGGTATTGCGGGCATACGTGACAATTACCGATACTATCAGGACAACGACCCAAAACATAAGCCGGACATTGTTCACACCTGATTAATATGGAATTGTCCGCATGTCATGCAACCGCCAGCACAGTCACCAGACATGAACGTGATTGAAAATTTGTGGGCTATTTGGGATAAAAAGGTTCGCAAGCACCAAATTTCGAATAAAACTGACCTAAAGCGGCGTTGCTAGAGAATTGCTCAAAAATTGCTCCAGAAGTCACCCAAAAGTTAGTGAGTCCATGACAAAACGGCTTACAATGGTGGTAGAAAATAAGGGTAGTCATACAATATATTAGCATAATTATAATTAGTTCTTAAAATGAAATAATCATTAAAACTTGGAGCTGGTTGAAATAAGCTGTGACTTTGATTTTTGTTATTATTTCATTATAAGTTAAAAAAAACCAAAAAATATATTAAAATTAAATGAAGCAAATTAATAATAATTTAATTTAAAAAAGGAACATTGTGCGTTAAAATACGAGGGTCGTTTGATAAGTCCGTGACTTTTTGTATTTGCCGCGCACCTGCTCTAAATACAACACTGCTCCTGTCAGCAGTTATCGATTAACAGCTGACTGTAAAATTTAGAAAGCTGCGTTTTTTGGTTTGCGTTTTATAGGCATTGAAAGCAGACGATCTCGTGAATTTTAACGAAAATGGAGATCGAGATCGTCTGCTTTCAATGCCTATAAAACACAAACCAAAAAACGCAGCTTTCTCAAAATTTTACAGTCAGCTGTTAATCGATAACTGCTGACAGGAGCAGTGTTGTATTTAGAGCAGGTGCGCGGCAAATACAAAAAGTCACGGACTTATCAAACGACCCTCGTATATTTAACCCTTAACATGGCAACAACTCCGATTTTCATCATTTTTTTTTTATTTGGAAGACAAAAGTAAATAAAAAAAACACTTCTTTTTATTTTATTAAATTATTTAGTTTTTTTCTTATATTTTTAAAAAAAGGGAGTGATGCATTTCTGCATCAAGTGCGCTTTAAGGGAAAATATTTTTAAACTACCATGGTAATTATAATCATCATTACAATTTTATTGTTAATGTATAAATTTAAATGAAAGTTTTTAAAACAATTATTTCTTTTATTAAAACATAAGAATACGCCACATTTGTCGCACTGCGTTTGGGAGAATCCAGTACAGTGTGGATATTTACAACGCAGCCTCTTGTCAGTCCAGACAGACCAATGACCGAATTGATCCTGCCGAACCATTTTGTTTAGCATTTGTTGCGAAGGTCCCTTAAGCTTTTTTCATCCAATGCATATTGGATGCCAGAGCCACGCTTTCCTTTATTTTTTGTAGCATCCAATTTAGTTAAGGCTTCTGCTATTTGCAAACGAAAATCAACTGAATTAAGCAACTTGTCAGTTGAGGCCTTCGCTTTGTGAACGCGCTTGTATAAAAGCCAAGCATTGCTTACAGTCAGGTTCAGAAGGTGATAAAACACTCTAACTTGCCACCTTTGACTTTTAATGGAAATTTTATATCTTCCTATAATGCTGTCAATCAGGTCAACGCCTCCCATGTAGCTATTATATTGAGATACAGAATACGGACGTTCGATTTCAATATATTCTTTTTTTTGTCGATCGAATCGACGGGCCGAATCTTTGGGAACAATTCCAGCATAATTTGATGCCAATCTAACTACTTTGTTGTCCATCCATGATGTTAATGATATATCAACTCCATCATAATTCGTGACATATTCCAAACAAGTGCCTCGTGACATTTTCTTTCCCTTCGAAAATTCATACAACTTACCATAGGTAATTCTGTTCTGCCTGATTGTTCCTAAGGCCAAAATTCCGTCATCAGCTAAGAATTTCAAGAGGGGCAAGGATGTGAAGTAATTGTCAAAATATAGACGATAGTTTTGGTGCTTTGGTATTTCTCTTGCCAATCTGATAACGCAATTAGATGCAGCACCAAGGTCAGGTTCTTGAGGCAATACGATGTTTTCCTTGCTAGTGTCAAATTCAAATTTGTAACAAAACCCTGAAATACCGCTCAGCAGCAACAGCTTATATCCCCATTTATGAGGTTTGTTGGGTAAATACCTTTTCATTTGGTTTCGAGCCTTTGTGGAGCACATTTGTTCATCAACACACAGGAACTGCTCCATTGGTATTTTACCGAAACTTGTGTTCAGTTTCTCCACAACTGGCCTTATTTTGAAAAGACGATCATGTCGAGGATCGTTAGGAGGAACAATGTTTACGTTATCGTTAAAATGTATATGAACTCTTAATTGTTCGAACCGTTTTTGCGACATAACATTATTGACTGCTACCATTCCAATACTTTGGGACCAGTATTTAGGCACATTGGGTAAGCGTCCAATAGACATGTACAGAATCATACCAACGAATTGACGTATTTCCAAAGATGAGAAGATAAGGCTAGAACTAGGATTTTATTATAATTTTTATTTTTATAAGAAACTGCATAACCAATTGAGTTTAGCGCATTCACAAAATTGGCGGGAAAAGTAATCAGCTGTTTAGTATTTTAAATAATTTAGTGTTACCAACACTTTTTATATGATAAACGAATGTTGTTGATCTGCATCAAATAAATTTTTGACAATTTTATGACGCACATTGAAAAATAATTGTACTCAAACGGTATGATGCAGATATGCATCACTACCATGTTAAGGGATATATATATATATTTATATATATATATATAAATATATGTAGGTATATTGCACATATATACATTAACATACGTCTTTTAATTTATTAAAAGAGATTGTATGTACCTTTGTTCAAAAAAGGGGGTAGGAGAAGGTACATACATATATGTGGCAGAGGTTTGCAAATAAAAATACAATGGATAAACTGTGTGTAATTTGTCTTTTCATACATATATATGTATGTAAAACTTTGGAAGATGGCAGTCGTCTGTAAGTAGGTATGTGCACACAAATGCAGCACATATGTACATACAGAGATGCCGGTCGCAAATTGCGAGGTTAGAAAGGAGAAGAGATCTCTCTTTTCACACAGGAAAAATTACACACAGCCCTCTGCTTATGAAAAATAAGTAAAAAATGTAATACGTATCTGTTGGGGATCCTGACGAGATGCCGTTTTCCTTGGGTTCGAGCGGAGTGGGAGGATGATAATCTAGCGACGTAAGTCCAAAAATATAGATTAATCCGGCTCGAAGGACCAATGTTTGTGGTGGCGGCTCTGTAGAAAGTCTTCCTTCTTGGGGGGATCGTTACGTGGTGGTGAAGTCCTGCTGTTGGATGAAAAACCGACGCGAAAACAATTCGTATATAGAAAAACAATGCCGGGCGCGTGGCGTTCACTTCACTATATATTTCAAAACTAAAAACTTCATTACAGCAATTGGTATACTTAAGCCTTACTTAACATACTAATGGATAAAAGAGCGCGAGAGCCCTTGGTGACTCTTGCACTGTTTACGCCGATATGCTGCCTACTTTTTGGCGGCGAGTTCCGGCGTAAACATTATATTTATTATTATATAATGTAATTATATTAAGTTATAGAATAATAAATTGTAAGACGAATTATTTAAAGTGTAAAATTTAACTTATCTGTTCAAAGCCCATTGTGCGCGGTCAACGTCACAACTGTACCAACTGTAACGACTCCCGAAAACGTCACAACGCGCAGATTTATGTTCATACGTAGGCTTTACATACATATGTACATATCTATAAATGTCAAAATATATGTATTTATTTTATTTCATGTAGTACCACACCGATAAAAAACTAAACAAAAATACAGCTATGAGCGGATAATTGAAAAGAAACATACTAAAATAACAGTTTTAAGCGTTATGCTGTGGGCTCTTAAATAAGGAAAAAAATTTCAACTTAACATAAAATTTCAAATGATATTTTTAAAATATTCAAAAAAATCAAAAGTTGCCTGCTCATATAATTGTCAGAGATTCATTTAAATTGTTATAAAATAAAAACTATTATTATTTTGGATTAGTAATTAGTTCTTGGTACTTGGTACTGTAACCATTATTTCGGAGTACTGCTTCACATCTGCTGCTCATACTCTCCACCAGCTTTTGGCACCGATCCTTGGGGATAGAATTCCAGGCTTCTTGAACACCCTCCCACAAATCATCAAAAATTTTAAATTTTTTTTAGAGAAATGGCCACTTTCACATCGTTCCAAAGGTTTTCGATTGGGTTCAAGTCTGGACTTTGTTCTGGCCAATCTAAAACCTTTATTTTCTCCTCCTGCAACCACTTCTTCACAATTTTCGAGGAATGGTTTGGGTCGTTATCATGCATAAATGTCCACTTAACAGGCATGTTTTCATATGCATATGACTCCATTGTGTTTTTTAAAATATCTAAATATTGGAATCGATCCATTATTTCATTGATTCGGAAGATCGGACCCACACCGTGCCAGGAAAATGCTCCCCAACAAAGTATACTGCCTCCTCCATGCATTATGGGCTTCATTGTGTACTTTGGATTGAGAGCTTGAACTTTTGGACGACGCACAAATGTTTTTCCATCGGGTCCAATCCTATTTACTTTTGTTTCGTCGCTCCACAATACGTTCTTCCAAAATTACGGATCTTTGTCCTTGTTGGTCTTAGCAAAGTGCAAGCCTTTTGCAATTTTTGTCTTTGAAAGCAGTGGTTTCCGTCTGCTGTAGCGTCCAAAGAGCGAGGCTTCATTTAATCTTCTTACTTCAAGTGTTCTGGACAAGTTCACACGCCATAATCACCAATTATTTCCACACAGATTTCGCGAGCAGACTTAAAAGGGTCACCTCGGCTCTTTAGAACTATTACCCTGTCCATGGCAAGATCGGTTTTTCGTGGCCTTTACTTCCAAATCTTATTTTTTTCAAAAGAATGGGATTCTCCTCCACCAGTGCAATTGCATTGTATACCTTCTTTCGGGAGCACTCCATGATTTTCGCAATATCACCTGGTTTTTTACCTGATTGCTCCAGTTTGTATATTACTTTACGTTCCCCCACAGTGCAGCTTTTTCCACTACCCATTTTAGCTAAATCTGCTTTAAATTAATGTAAACTCAGTAAATAAAAGCAAAATAGGAATGTGTGCCAATTATGTGAGCTTCCCGCTCGCATTCTCTTTCCTGTTCTCTCCTACATGAGCATGGTAATGACGTCACAGCTTGCTGGTCTGTACACAAAATCAAAGCGAACAAGGTTTTTGTTTAATAACGTCTGTGTTTGTTGTCCGATCGGATTGAAATTTGAACATTATGTTGGTATTATAATTAGCTAAGCATGGTGTCGCTCACAAATCACCTTAAACGATTGAATTATTGATTTGCGAAGCGGTGGGCGTGGCATCCAACATATGAAATAAACTTTATCTGCGCCGGGTAAACAGAAACCTTCATGCCAAATTTGGTGTCTCTAGATTTTATAATATCTGAGATCTGTGTTTTCTTTCGGATATCCGGACAAACAGACAGACATGGCTTCATCGACTTGGCTAGTGATCCTGAGCAAGAATACTTTATACTTTGTGGGGTCTCCCACGGCACCTTCTGCCTGTTACATTCAGTTGCACAAAGTTAGTATAACCTTTTTTGACCATTTTCAATGGTCGAAGGGTATAAAAAGTGTCTGTGTTCGAACAAAAACGAATGCCAAAGAAGAAACGAAAGCTGTAAAACAAATAACGGTAATTTGTATTGCGCATTTGTACAGTGATTAACTGCATCCAACATTGCTGCATCTTATATTTATATACAATAGTAGCATATATTATATACGAGGGTCGTTTGATAAGTCCGTGACTTTTTGAATAAAATATATTTTTTTCGTCAAAGAAGCGTTTTATTTCTCAACATAATCTCCTTTTAGCTCTATACATTTAGTCCAGCGTTTTTCCAATTTTTTTATTCCTTCCAAATAATAGGTTTTCTCAAGGCCCTCAAAATAGTCGTTTGTTTCTGTGATGACCTCTTCATTTGACCCGAATCTCTTACCGCCGAGCCATTTCTTCATGTTTGGAAACAAAAAATAGTCACAGGGGGCTAAATCTGGAGAATATGCTGGATGGGGTAGCAGTTCGTAGCCCAATTTATGAAATTTTGCCATGCTGACTACACACGTGTGCACCCGTGCATTGTCCTGATGGAACAGCACTTTTTTTTCGCCAAATGCGGTCGTTTCTGCTTCAAATCAATATCGAATCTGTCCAAAAGCTCTGAATAATATTCGCCGGTGATCGTTTTACCCTTTTCAAGGTAATCGATGTGAATGATACCTTGTGCATCCCAAAAAACTGTAGCCATGACCTTGTTGGCCGACAGACCCACCTTGGCCTTCTTTGGTGCACGTTCACCCGGAGAAACCCACTGTCTTGATTGTTCTTTGGTCTCTGGTGTGGTGTGGTGGATCCATGTTTCGTCTACGGTAACGAAACGGCGCAAAAATTCGTTTGGATTGCGGTTGAACATCGCCAAACACTCCTTTGAAATGGTCACACGGTTGCGCTTATGGTCGTGTGTGAGCAATCGCGGCACCCATCGCGCGGAAAGCTTTTTCATGTCCAAATATTCATGTAAAATGTGATGTACCCGTTCAGTTGAGATGCCTACAGCCTCAGCTACCTCACGCACTTTCATTCTCCGATCATCCAATATCATTCCATGGATTTTGTCGACGATTTCTGGCATGACGACCTCTTTTGGGCGACCTGAACGTTCGGCATCACTTGTACTGGTACGACCACAACGGAACTCAGTAAACCATTTCTTAACCATTGAAATTGATGGTGCAGAGTCCCCATAATATTTATCAAGTCTTTCCTTGGTTTCGGTGATGGATTTTTTACGCAAAAAATAATGCTTAATTAGCACACGAAATTCACTTTTTTCCATTTTCGTTAAAATTCACGAGATCGTCTGCTTTCAATGCCTATAAAACGCAAACCAAACCAGTCGAACGCTACAGTCAGGTGCTGACTGTAGAAGGCCATGGATTATCATGGTATACCGTGTATAATTTATTTTCCCTTATTTATAATGAAAATTTTGGTTTGTTTGAATTTAAGCATTTAAAAATATAAATTTTATCTTCTTATTATTTAATTCGAACGACACGCCAAATTCGATTGACAGGTAGAAGAAGAAGAACACATAAATAATGCAAGGACGGATAGACAAGAAGTATAAGCATTAGATCATAATGGCAAACAGGAGTCGCGGCTGCGTAAGTTGTGCAGTAGCTTAGTGGAGTGTGTGCCGGATTCGAAGACCAATGATGTTGACATTGTTCGGGTTCGATTGCTGCCGCGGTCAATGCGTGATATGTTTTCCTTTCTTTCTTTCTTTTCTATTAAATAATTTAAAAGCTTAACAAACACTAATTTAATTTTTGGTACGCAACATATTTAATTAGAACACTTTTATAAACTTTGCCCTATGTTGCACAAATCTGACAGTTGCGTATGTGTGCGGAATACGGCAATTGATGCGTGTAAGAGCGGGATGCCGACACATAAATGTGCAAATGCAGACATGCATGTATCGGCATCCCGCTCTAACATTCGTGTACATTGATTGTCTTAACTATTGCATAAAAATATGAAATTTATTTTGATTGCTATTTAGTTAAATAATTTAGTATTAAGGTAGAGGTTGTAGTTTTCGGCTGTTGTTTTCCTTTTAGTTTATATAAATAAAAAAAACCAAAAAAAGTAATTAAAATAAAAAATTGCGCTAGCCTCCGCTAGGACTCGAACTCGCTCACGCACGAACATACGAACTCTCTAAGAAGTGCCGTCCGCCACTCTAACCACTAAGCCACAACCCCATTTATTTTCCGATCGGCAAAGTTGCATTCTGAGCTGGCAATTCTGTTACCATTCTATGCAAATAAAATGTTTTGTTTTATGCTGTGTGTCCGAAGCTAGATTCGAACTTCGGTATGATGCGTAAATTAGGTCTTAATATGCGCATAAGTATACGTTCAAATTGAGTTTAATTCGGATCATATCTCACTTATTTTTAGTCCGATTGAAATGAAATTTTCAGGAAACACCCGTGGAAAGGTATTTTTCATGTGAGATGTACAACTTTTGTTGTGGTGTGTATATTGTGTATATTAAACTGTTATTACTGATTTACAGAGGCGGGAAGAGGCGTGGCCAAATTTCAAAAAAAACTTTGAGACACCTGAATATAAACGTATGTTGTCACAAAATTTGAAGACTCTAGCTCTTATAGTTTCTGAGATCCAGGTGTTCATACAGACAGACAGACGGACAGACGGACAGACGGACAGACAGACATGGCTCAATCGACTCGGCTGTTGATACTGATTCAGAATATATATAGTTTATGGGGTCGGAGATGCCTCCTTCTGCCTGTTACGCACATTTGCGTTCCGACAAACACAGTAGACCATGAATTTTTTTAAAATCCATGGCCTAAAAACGCAGCTTTCTCAAAATTTTACAGTCAGCTGTTAATCGATAACTGCTGACAGGAGCAGTGTTGTATTTAGAGCAGGTGCGCGGCAAATACAAAAAGTCACGGACTTATCAAACGACCCTCATAGTGCACCACTTGTCCACACATACACACCCACAAACACTCCCACATACATATTGTACATACACTTGACCATTGTACTTAGCATATAAGACAAACATTTATGTGTTGTATATCACTAGAACCCATGCGCCTGTCTAAGACCTAAACATTTTATCCCCAAATTCGGTGACAACAACAAGTCAGCCTACTCCGATCGTTTATAAACATTCCCACGAAAGGGTCAAAACTGTTTACGCAGCGCAAATTCTCGGCTGATCCGTTCCCATGCACAATCCACTCAAGAGAATGCCCAGTATCATGTAAACATAAAAGAGAGCCTTATGTACGCTCAATATAGAAGTAAATAAGACTCAGCCAAAGGTTTGCTAAGCGTCCAGTTTGTAGCTAAAAAGTTAGATTTAATTCAAACTCCATTATCGAACGACGCAAATTATCTCCGGGTTTCGCCTAAGTGTTTATTAAAATAAAATTATCTGTTTTTCATAAATACTAACCGCGAACTTGTTATTATATTTATTAATTATTAAATAATTTTCAAAGCTTTATTTTAATAATTTCTTTCATTTAATTAGGTTTGTTTATATTTATTAGTGTTAAGAAATGGGTTGTTGCAGCAAACAAATTCCGCAAGCACTCCCAACACAAGCAGAATACACCATTCGCGCGCAAATTGCATTTAAAGTTTATAAATAATAGTTTAACCAAGCCGCCACGCCTTATATTTTATAGCTTATTTAAAATTCGCAATGAAAATTGCGCTGTTATTGGATTATTAAAAACTTCGCGGAGATCAATAATACTCTGTTCGAACGCTACGCTTAAATTGAATTTACGATCAGACAAGAGCAACAGTCGAGCGGCACGCGACAGTTGAAATAATTTAAATATCTGTGCGAAAAAAAAAAAAAATAAGTAAGATTAAATACTATATTTTGTTTTTTGAATAAATTTTTTAATTAATCCATGGAGGATTTGGGAGAATTTAAAATTTTATTTAAAAAAATAAAGCTGTCCCAAGCACCCCAAAGGATATGCCTATGAAAAAAAACCAGAGGAATTGTCGACGTTATCGAATAGCCCCGAAAAATCTGGAATAAAAAATTTAAAAAGTGATTAATATTTAATTTAGGCTAGTATTTTCTAGTGAAAATAAATAGTTTTTATCTAAGTTTTTGAGAGACTGATTGACTCCCGGATGGTCAAGATTATGTAAGTGAAGGGTATCCTGCCTGAACATCAGTTTGGTTTTCGTGCTGGAAACTGTACGGTAGAACAACTACACCTGAGTGGTTGAGAAAATCATAACGGCTCTCGAAAACAAAAGTACTTCAACGGACTTATCAAACGACCCTCGTAGTAACTATAGTGCACCACTTGTCCACACATACACACCCACAAACACTCCCACATACATATTGTACATACATTGACTATTGTACTTAGGCATATAAGACAAACATTTATGTGTTGTATATCACTAGAACCCATGCGCCTGTTTAAGACCTAAACATTTTATCCCCCAAATTCTGGTGACAACAACAAGTCAGCCTACTCCGATTTCGTTTATAAACATTCTCACGAAAGGGTCAAAACTGTTTACGCAGCGCAAATTTTGGCTGATCCGTATCCCATGCACAATCCACTCAAGAGAATGCCTAGTATCATGTAAACATAAAAGAGAGCCTTATGTACGCTCAATATAGAAGTAAATAAGACTCAGTCAGGGTTTGCTAAGCGTCCAGTTTGTAGCTAAAAGTTAGATTTAATTCAAACTCCATTATCGAACGACGCAAATTATCTCCGGGTTTCGCCTAAGTGTTTTATTAAAATAAAATTATCTGTTTTTCATAAATACCAACCGCGAACTTGTTATTATATTTATTAATTATTAAATAATTTTCAAAGCTTTATTTTAATAATTTTCTTTCATTTAATTAGGTTTGTTTTATATTTATTAGTGTTAAGAAATGGGTTGTTGCAGCAAACAAATTCGCAAGCACTCCCAACACAAGCAGAATACACCATTCGCGCGCAAATTGTATTTAAAGTTTATAAATAATAGTTTAACCAAGCCGCCACGCCTTATATTTTATAGCTTATTTAAAATTCGCAATGAAAATTGCGCTGTTATTGGATTATTAAAAACTTCGCGGAGATCAATAATACTTTGTTCGAACGCTACGCTTAATTGAATTTACGATCAGACAAGAGCAACAGTCGAGCGGCACGCGACAGTTGGATACCCTTCGACCTTTTTGTAACGTAAAGAGTCAATAATTGTACAATACTTCTACTTAATAAAAATATCGTAACCTAAGCCTTTATATGCGACTGTGTATTAATACGTGTATATGCGTGTATCACAAATGTATGTTTATGTGTGTATACGTTTGAATGCAAAAAATGCGTGTGCATAGAAAAGAAGAGAAGAACAAAGATGGCGCTTCGCGCTCGCATTCTCTTTCCACTGAGTGGCTAGTGGACTATGTCGCAGACTCTAGGTCCAATAATGTCCTCCGTGTGAGGTTTGATTTTGCGCAATCGACATGTTACGAGGGTCGTTTGATAAGTCCGTGATTTTTTGTATTTGCCGCGCACCTGCTCTAAATACAACACTGCTCCTGTCAGCAGTTATCGATTAACAGCTGACTGTAAAATTTTAGAAAGCTGCGTTTTTTGGTTTGCGTTTTATAGGCATTGAAAGCAGGTTTTCTCAAGGCCCTCAAAATACGAGGGTCGTTTGATAAGTCCGTAATTTTTTGTGTTTTATAGGCATTGAAAGCAGATGATCTCGTGAATTTTAACGAAAATGGAGATCGAGATCGTCTAAGTTTTCAATGTCTATAAAACGCAAAACCAAAAAAACGCAGTTTTCTCAAAATTTTTGTAACGTAAAGAGTCAATAATTGTACAATACTTCTACTTAATAAAAATATCGTAACCTAAGCCTTTATATGCGACTGTGTATTAATACGTGTATATGCGTGTGTCACAAATGTATGTTTATGTGTGTATACGTTTGAATGCAAAAAATGCGTGTGCATAGAAAAGAAGAGAAGAACAACAGATGGCGCTTCGCGCTCGCATTCTCTTTCCACTGAGTGGCTAAGTGGACTATGTCGCAGACTCTAGGTCCAATAATGTCCTCGTGTCGAGGTTTGATTGCTGCCGACATGTATACGAGGTCGTTTGATAAGTCCGTGACAATATCCTGTCAGCAGTTATCGATTAACAGCTGACTGTAAAATTTTAAAAGCTGCGTTTTTGGTTTGCGTTTTATAGGCATTGAAAGCAGGTTTTCTCAAGGCCCTCAAAATACAGGGTCGTTTGATAAGTCCGTGACTTTTTGCGTTTTATAGGCATTGAAAGCAGACGATCTCGTGAATTTTAACGAAAATGAGATCGTCTGCTTTCAATCCTATAAAACAAACAAAAACGCAGCTTTCTCAAAATTTTTGTAACGTAAAGAGTCAATAATTGTACAATACTTCTACTTAATAAAAATATCGTAACCTAAGCCTTTATATGCGACTGTGTATTAATACGTGTATATGCGTGTATCACAAATGTATGTTTATGTGTGTATACGTTTGAATGCAAAAAATGCGTGTGCATAGAAAAGAAGAGAAGAACAACAGATGGCGCTTCGCGCTCGCATTCTCTTTCCACTGAGTGGCTAAGTGGACTATGTCGCAGACTCTAGGTCCAATAATGTCCTCCGTGTCGAGGTTTGATTGCTGCCGCAATCGACATGTATATTATAAGTCTCTATAAAAAGGAGAGCGGCGGCGTTGGACGTATTTATTTATTTATTGCACAAATCTAGTACCATATACAAAGTGGCTCACAGCTTATTTCAACCAGTGCCTATGCTAAGCTTAAATGGATTTTATGAAAATTATTTTAACGCACAATGTTCCTTTTTTAAATTAAATTATTATTAATTTGTTTCATTTAATTTTAATATATTTTTGGTTTTTTTTTAACTTATAATGAAATAATAACAAAAATCAAAGTCACAGCTTATTTCAACCAGCTCCAAATTTTAATGATTATTTCATTTTAAGAACTAATTATAATTATGCTAATATATTGTATGACTACCCTTATTTTCTACCACCATTGTAAGCCGTTTTGTCATGGACTCACTAACTTTTGGGTGACTTCTGGAGCAATTTTTGAGCAATTCTCTAGCAACGCCGCTTTTAGGTCAGTTTTATTCGAAATTTGGTGCTTGCGAACCTTTTTATCCCAAATAGCCCACAAATTTTCAATCACGTTCATGTCTGGTGACTGTGCTGGCGGTTGCATGACATGCGGACAATTCCATATTAATCAGGTGTGAACAATGTCCGGCTTATGTTTTGGGTCGTTGTCCTGATAGTATCGGTAATTGTCACGTATGCCCGCAATACCGTAATTTCTCGGCACTCTCCAGTAAATATGCCTTTAAAATCTCAGGGTATAGAGTCCATTGTTGACTCATTAAGCTCAAGATTCCCAACTCCTGAAGCCGACATACAGGCCCGTATCATAACGCTTCCACCACCGTGTTTAACTGTAGCTTTCAATATAGCCTGGGGAGCCTCTACTGCCGTACGGGAATCTTGTATCCCTAATGTACCTCGGAGGGCAGTATATCGCACCAAAATTGACAGGGCCATGACTCGTCTCGATGGCTGCAGACGCGAGTTGCACCTTGTAAGTGGCTATTGGTGTAAGAGGGAAGTGGACTAGGCTGGATTTGACCAGGATCGCTGCACCACCTGCAGCGTTACCGTCGCTCGGGACGTTGGCAGTGTAGGACTCAAATCTAAATATTTTGGGTGCCTGTGCCTCCTTGCAATGAGTCTCGCTGAGCAGCAAAATATCGATCTCGTAGCGCCGCACAAAGCATTCTACTTCGGGCAGCTTCGTGGACACGCCATCGGCGTTCACTTAATACACTAAGATGCGCAGCGGCATCATTATGGCGCTTGACGCGCTTGGAGAGCATTGAGCAAATTGATGATTTGCACCTGCTGCTGTGACTGTTGTTGCTATTGATTCTTCATCGTTAATTCCATCTGCTCTTCTTAAATCGAGCACAAAGAATTAATATTTTCGTTTAGCGTCTGCAGGATGGCTTCAATGCTGCTGCTAGCATCCGTCGGACGCTGAAGTGTACCCCTAGACGACCTTATCCGGCTGCGGCTCCTTTGACGACTAAGGCTTCTATCCTTGGGCTGTTGTTGTTGACTTTGTCGTTGGAGCGTCAGGTTCAGTGGTTGATTGTGGTGAACGGACCCTGGAGAAGAGGCTCAATAACTACTCTCTTATGGCATAGTGTCTTTACTCCCAGGATCTCCTTGTTGTTTGCCGCAGTGGCAATGTTCTGGAAGAACATGTTGACTGGCAACGCTTCTGAGGTACCTGGTTCATTTCGCCTTAGTGATGTATGTATATCGAGCACCTTGTTACCGATTTTTTCCAGCTCTTTCTGGATCTGGTAATGTAGCGTTTTGTGATGCATGCCTTTCACGCATACCCTGTAAGGCCTTTCTTCTTTAAGCTGATAACAGTGGAACTCATACTCTTCGTTCTCTAGCTAGTTGACTATGCTGCGAAAAGTGTTGGCGTCAATCGCGTAGAGCCTCAGGACACCGCCCATTGACGCCCTAGCCTCAACCTTTTTAATGTCCACGATTTTTTCGATGCTCTGCATCATCAGCCATACGTTGCCTAATCCCTCCATTTCTATAGGAGGAGGCTTGGACTGCGCCTTGTTGAGTGAGCTTATGATACCAGCGGAGGCTGCATCCCGCTTAGCGGCAGAAATAGCACCTTGATGGCTAGTACTTTCACACAGATCGCCAATATCGTTGCGCCAGTAAACCAAAACGGTTCCAGTTGCCGCCAAAGAAAGGTTGTGTTGACGATGAGTTTTCACCTTGTTTGCCGATATTTGATTTTGATTTTTTCCTGTCAGTCTCTGGAGAAAAACGAGACTTTCGCTTGATTTGTTAAAAGCGCTGCGGGGCAGCACATTGGGCAGTAACCAATGATTCATCGGCCGCGGCAGTTTCGCTTGTATAATTTAATTTATATGAGGGTTCATTGACGGCTCTTAAACTAGTATTTGTAGACAAGGCAGAGTCTTTATTCGGCAAGTTTTTCAGCAATTGCTCGCAAATTTCTCTCGGACCCACGCTAGCAATTTGCTTCATCGATCTAAAGTCCAATGGCTTTTACGATGGACCATTAATTTCCATTTTCCGTTGTGATGTTCAGCGACCCGAATTTGAAAATTTTGAAGCACGCCTGGAAGTATGCAACAAATCACCAGGGTCCCAGCCAAGACTTGAACCCTGAGATAGATAAAGCTTTAAGCTCACAAACAGCTGATTGTGCGACCACGTGGCAGCTGGGAATCGAAACCCCTCCTCCAGAAAATTAACACTGTCTTTTTTGAATGAAAATTTTTAAGTTTCACTATAATTCCACTGGTAGTGATTTGGGGAGTCACATAAGTTTTTGCGGCGAAAACTAATTTCACGTTTTTCATATTGTTCAGCTGCGTATTGTTAGACACGAACCAACTTCGTCACCCGCTGGACAATGCGGATTGGAACAAAGCAAAGTGTGTCGCTACTCACGACCAGCTGTCCCAAGCACCCCAAATGGATCTGCCTATGCAACCAATAAACACCCAGCGGAATTGTCGACGTTATCGCAAATCAAAGCCCCGAAAAATCTCCAGGGTATGATACTATCTGCAACTGCACTCATAAGGCGGTGCCGAGATGTGTGATCCTCTACATTACGGTGTTATTCAACGCGGTTCTGAGGCTGCAGTACTTCCTTCCTGAGTGGAAGCTGGGTCCTACCGGCCAATCAGTCTCCTCCCTTCGATCTCGAAGGTGTTTGAGAGACTGATTGACTCCCGGATGGTCAAGATTATGGAAGCGAAGGGTATCCTGCCCGAACATCAGTTTGGTTTTCGTGCTGGAAACTGTACGGTAGAACAACTACACCGAGTGGTTGAGAAAATCATAACGGCTCTCGAAAACAAAGAGTACTTCAACGGACTTATCAAACGACCCTCGTAGTACCATAGTGCACCACTTGTCCACACATACACACCCACAAACACTCCCACATACATATTGTACATACACTTGACCATTGTACTTAGCATATAAGACAAACATTTATGTGTTGTATATCACTAGAACCCATGCGCCTGTCTAAGACCTAAACATTTTATCCCCAAATTCGGTGACAACAACAAGTCAGCCTACTCCGATCGTTTATAAACATTCCCACGAAAGGGTCAAAACTGTTTACGCAGCGCAAATTCTCGGCTGATCCGTTCCCATGCACAATCCACTCAAGAGAATGCCCAGTATCATGTAAACATAAAAGAGAGCCTTATGTACGCTCAATATAGAAGTAAATAAGACTCAGCCAAAGGTTTGCTAAGCGTCCAGTTTGTAGCTAAAAGTTAGATTTAATTCAAACTCCATTATCGAACGACGCAAATTATCTCCGGGTTTCGCCTAAGTGTTTATTAAAATAAAATTATCTGTTTTTCATAAATACCAACCGCGAACTTGTTATTATATTTATTAATTA
Organism: Zaprionus africanus; assembly: GCA_018151435.1. Classification (NCBI taxonomy): domain Eukaryota; kingdom Metazoa; phylum Arthropoda; class Insecta; order Diptera; family Drosophilidae; genus Zaprionus; species Zaprionus africanus. The sequence continues at coordinate 66,894 of JAECXB010002303.1, forward strand.
TTAAATAATTTTCAAAGCTTTATTTTAATAATTTCTTTCATTTAATTAGGTTTGTTTATATTTATTAGTGTTAAGAAATGGGTTGTTGCAGCAAACAAATTCCGCAAGCACTCCCAACACAAGCAGAATACACCATTCGCGCGCAAATTGTATTTAAAGTTTATAAATAATAGTTTAACCAAGCCGCCACGCCTTATATTTTATAGCTTATTTAAAATTCGCAATGAAAATTGCGCTGTTATTGGATTATTAAAAACTTCGCGGAGATCAATAATACTTTGTTCGAACGCTACGCTTAAATTGAATTTACGATCAGACAAGAGCAACAGTCGAGCGGCACGCGACAGTTGGATACCCTTCGACCTTTTTGTAACGTAAAGAGTCAATAATTGTACAATACTTCTACTTAATAAAAATATCGTAACCTAAGCCTTTATATGCGACTGTGTATTAATACGTGTATATGCGTGTATCACAAATGTATGTTTATGTGTGTATACGTTTGAATGCAAAAAATGCGTGTGCATAGAAAAGAAGAGAAGAACAACAGATGGCGCTTCGCGCTCGCATTCTCTTTCCACTGAGTGGCTAAGTGGACTATGTCGCAGACTCTAGGTCCAATAATGTCCTCCGTGTCGAGGTTTGATTGCTGCCGCAATCGACATGTATACGAGGGTCGTTTGATAAGTCCGTGACTTTTTGTATTTGCCGCGCACCTGCTCTAAATACAACACTGCTCCTGTCAGCAGTTATCGATTAACAGCTGACTGTAAAATTTTGAGAAAGCTGCGTTTTTTGGTTTGCGTTTTATAGGCATTGAAAGCAGGTTTTCTCAAGGCCCTCAAAATACGAGGGTCGTTTGATAAGTCCGTGACTTTTTGCGTTTTATAGGCATTGAAAGCAGACGATCTCGTGAATTTTAACGAAAATGGAGATCGAGATCGTCTGCTTTCAATGCCTATAAAACGCAAACCAAAAAACGCAGCTTTCTCAAAATTTTTGTAACGTAAAGAGTCAATAATTGTACAATACTTCTACTTAATAAAAATATCGTAACCTAAGCCTTTATATGCGACTGTGTATTAATACGTGTATATGCGTGTATCACAAATGTATGTTTATGTGTGTATACGTTTGAATGCAAAAAATGCGTGTGCATAGAAAAGAAGAGAAGAACAACAGATGGCGCTTCGCGCTCGCATTCTCTTTCCACTGAGTGGCTAAGTGGACTATGTCGCAGACTCTAGGTCCAATAATGTCCTCCGTGTCGAGGTTTGATTGCTGCCGCAATCGACATGTATACGAGGGTCGTTTGATAAGTCCGTGACTTTTTGTATTTGCCGCGCACCTGCTCTAAATACAACACTGCTCCTGTCAGCAGTTATCGATTAACAGCTGACTGTAAAATTTTGAGAAAGCTGCGTTTTTTGGTTTGCGTTTTATAGGCATTGAAAGCAGGTTTTCTCAAGGCCCTCAAAATACGAGGGTCGTTTGATAAGTCCGTGACTTTTTGCGTTTTATAGGCATTGAAAGCAGACGATCTCGTGAATTTTAACGAAAATGGAGATCGAGATCGTCTGCTTTCAATGCCTATAAAACGCAAACCAAAAAACGCAGCTTTCTCAAAATTTTTGTAACGTAAAGAGTCAATAATTGTACAATACTTCTACTTAATAAAAATATCGTAACCTAAGCCTTTATATGCGACTGTGTATTAATACGTGTATATGCGTGTATCACAAATGTATGTTTATGTGTGTATACGTTTGAATGCAAAAAATGCGTGTGCATAGAAAAGAAGAGAAGAACAACAGATGGCGCTTCGCGCTCGCATTCTCTTTCCACTGAGTGGCTAAGTGGACTATGTCGCAGACTCTAGGTCCAATAATGTCCTCCGTGTCGAGGTTTGATTGCTGCCGCAATCGACATGTATATTATAAGTCTCTATAAAAAGGAGAGCGGCGGCGTTGGACGTATTTATTTATTTATTGCACAAATCTAGTACCATATACAAAGTGGCTCACAGCTTATTTCAACCAGTGCCTATGCTAAGCTTAAATGGATTTTATGAAAATTATTTTAACGCACAATGTTCCTTTTTTAAATTAAATTATTATTAATTTGCTTCATTTAATTTTAATATATTTTTTGGTTTTTTTTTAACTTATAATGAAATAATAACAAAAATCAAAGTCACAGCTTATTTCAACCAGCTCCAAATTTTAATGATTATTTCATTTTAAGAACTAATTATAATTATGCTAATATATTGTATGACTACCCTTATTTTCTACCACCATTGTAAGCCGTTTTGTCATGGACTCACTAACTTTTGGGTGACTTCTGGAGCAATTTTTGAGCAATTCTCTAGCAACGCCGCTTTTAGGTCAGTTTTATTCGAAATTTGGTGCTTGCGAACCTTTTTATCCCAAATAGCCCACAAATTTTCAATCACGTTCATGTCTGGTGACTGTGCTGGCGGTTGCATGACATGCGGACAATTCCATATTAATCAGGTGTGAACAATGTCCGGCTTATGTTTTGGGTCGTTGTCCTGATAGTATCGGTAATTGTCACGTATGCCCGCAATACCGTAATTTCTCGGCACTCTCCAGTAAATATGCCTTTAAAATCTCAGGGTATAGAGTCCATTGTTGACTCATTAAGCTCAAGATTCCCAACTCCTGAAGCCGACATACAGGCCCATACCATAACGCTTCCACCACCGTGTTTAACTGTAGCTTTCAATATAGCCTGGGGAGCCTCTACTGCCGTACGGGAATCTTGTATCCCTAATGTACCTCGGAGGGCAGTATATCGCACCAAAATTGACAGGGCCATGACTCGTCTCGATGGCTGCAGACGCGAGTTGCACCTTGTAAGTGGCTATTGGTGTAAGAGGGAAGTGGACTAGGCTGGATTTGACCAGGATCGCTGCACCACCTGCAGCGTTACCGTCGCTCGGGACGTTGGCAGTGTAGGACTCAAATCTAAATATTTTGGGTGCCTGTGCCTCCTTGCAATGAGTCTCGCTGAGCAGCAAAATATCGATCTCGTAGCGCCGCACAAAGCATTCTACTTCGGGCAGCTTCGTGGACACGCCATCGGCGTTCACTTAATACACTAAGATGCGCAGCGGCATCATTATGGCGCTTGACGCGCTTGGAGAGCATTGAGCAAATTGATGATTTGCACCTGCTGCTGTGACTGTTGTTGCTATTGATTCTTCATCGTTAATTCCATCTGCTCTTCTTAAATCGAGCACAAAGAATTAATATTTTCGTTTAGCGTCTGCAGGATGGCTTCAATGCTGCTGCTAGCATCCGTCGGACGCTGAAGTGTACCCCTAGACGACCTTATCCGGCTGCGGCTCCTTTGACGACTAAGGCTTCTATCCTTGGGCTGTTGTTGTTGACTTTGTCGTTGGAGCGTCAGGTTCAGTGGTTGATTGTGGTGAACGGACCCTGGAGAAGAGGCTCAATAACTACTCTCTTATGGCATAGTGTCTTTACTCCCAGGATCTCCTTGTTGTTTGCCGCAGTGGCAATGTTCTGGAAGAACATGTTGACTGGCAACGCTTCTGAGGTACCTGGTTCATTTCGCCTTAGTGATGTATGTATATCGAGCACCTTGTTACCGATTTTTTCCAGCTCTTTCTGGATCTGGTAATGTAGCGTTTTGTGATGCATGCCTTTCACGCATACCCTGTAAGGCCTTTCTTCTTTAAGCTGATAACAGTGGAACTCATACTCTTCGTTCTCTAGCTAGTTGACTATGCTGCGAAAAGTGTTGGCGTCAATCGCGTAGAGCCTCAGGACACCGCCCATTGACGCCCTAGCCTCAACCTTTTAATGTCCACGATTTTTTCGATGCTCTGCATCATCAGCCATACGTTGCCTAATCCCTCCATTTCTATAGGAGGAGGCTTGGACTGCGCCTTGTTGAGTGAGCTTATGATACCAGCGGAGGCTGCATCCCGCTTAGCGGCAGAAATAGCACCTTGATGGCTAGTACTTTCACACAGATCGCCAATATCGTTGCGCCAGTAAACCAAAACGGTTCCAGTTGCCGCCAAAGAAAGGTTGTGTTGACGATGAGTTTTCACCTTGTTTGCCGATATTTGATTTTGATTTTTTCCTGTCAGTCTCTGGAGAAAAACGAGACTTTCGCTTGATTTGTTAAAAGCGCTGCGGGGCAGCACATTGGGCAGTAACCAATGATTCATCGGCCGCGGCAGTTTCGCTTGTATAATTTAATTTATATGAGGGTTCATTGACGGCTCTTAAACTAGTATTTGTAGACAAGGCAGAGTCTTTATTCGGCAAGTTTTTCAGCAATTGCTCGCAAATTTCTCTCGGACCCACGCTAGCAATTTGCTTCATCGATCTAAAGTCCAATGGCTTTTACGATGGACCATTAATTTCCATTTTCCGTTGTGATGTTCAGCGACCCGAATTTGAAAATTTTGAAGCACGCCTGGAAGTATGCAACAAATCACCAGGGTCCCAGCCAAGACTTGAACCCTGAGATAGATAAAGCTTTAAGCTCACAAACAGCTGATTGTGCGACCACGTGGCAGCTGGGAATCGAAACCCCTCCTCCAGAAAATTAACACTGTCTTTTTTGAATGAAAATTTTTAAGTTTCACTATAATTCCACTGGTAGTGATTTGGGGAGTCACATAAGTTTTTGCGGCGAAAACTAATTTCACGTTTTTCATATTGTTCAGCTGCGTATTGTTAGACACGAACCAACTTCGTCACCCGCTGGACAATGCGGATTGGAACAAAGCAAAGTGTGTCGCTACTCACGACCAGCTGTCCCAAGCACCCCAAATGGATCTGCCTATGCAACCAATAAACACCCAGCGGAATTGTCGACGTTATCGCAAATCAAAGCCCCGAAAAATCTCCAGGGTATGATACTATCTGCAACTGCACTCATAAGGCGGTGCCGAGATGTGTGATCCTCTACATTACGGTGTTATTCAACGCGGTTCTGAGGCTGCAGTACTTCCTTCCTGAGTGGAAGCTGGGTCCTACCGGCCAATCAGTCTCCTCCCTTCGATCTCGAAGGTGTTTGAGAGACTGATTGACTCCCGGATGGTCAAGATTATGGAAGCGAAGGGTATCCTGCCCGAACATCAGTTTGGTTTTCGTGCTGGAAACTGTACGGTAGAACAACTACACCGAGTGGTTGAGAAAATCATAACGGCTCTCGAAAACAAAGAGTACTTCAACGGACTTATCAAACGACCCTCGTAGTACCATAGTGCACCACTTGTCCACACATACACACCCACAAACACTCCCACATACATATTGTACATACACTTGACCATTGTACTTAGCATATAAGACAAACATTTATGTGTTGTATATCACTAGAACCCATGCGCCTGTCTAAGACCTAAACATTTTATCCCCAAATTCGGTGACAACAACAAGTCAGCCTACTCCGATCGTTTATAAACATTCCCACGAAAGGGTCAAAACTGTTTACGCAGCGCAAATTCTCGGCTGATCCGTTCCCATGCACAATCCACTCAAGAGAATGCCCAGTATCATGTAAACATAAAAGAGAGCCTTATGTACGCTCAATATAGAAGTAAATAAGACTCAGCCAAAGGTTTGCTAAGCGTCCAGTTTGTAGCTAAAAGTTAGATTTAATTCAAACTCCATTATCGAACGACGCAAATTATCTCCGGGTTTCGCCTAAGTGTTTATTAAAATAAAATTATCTGTTTTTCATAAATACCAACCGCGAACTTGTTATTATATTTATTAATTATTAAATAATTTTCAAAGCTTTATTTTAATAATTTCTTTCATTTAATTAGGTTTGTTTATATTTATTAGTGTTAAGAAATGGGTTGTTGCAGCAAACAAATTCCGCAAGCACTCCCAACACAAGCAGAATACACCATTCGCGCGCAAATTGTATTTAAAGTTTATAAATAATAGTTTAACCAAGCCGCCACGCCTTATATTTTATCGCTTATTTAAAATTCGCAATGAAAATTGCGCTGTTATTGGATTATTAAAAACTTCGCGGAGATCAATAATACTTTGTTCGAACGCTACGCTTAAATTGAATTTACGATCAGACAAGAGCAACAGTCGAGCGGCACGCGACAGTTGGATACCCTTCGACCTTTTTGTAACGTAAAGAGTCAATAATTGTACAATACTTCTACTTAATAAAAATATCGTAACCTAAGCCTTTATATGCGACTGTGTATTAATACGTGTATATGCGTGTATCACAAATGTATGTTTATGTGTGTATACGTTTGAATGCAAAAAATGCGTGTGCATAGAAAAGAAGAGAAGAACAACAGATGGCGCTTCGCGCTCGCATTCTCTTTCCACTGAGTGGCTAAGTGGACTATGTCGCAGACTCTAGGTCCAATAATGTCCTCCGTGTCGAGGTTTGATTGCTGCCGCAATCGACATGTATACGAGGGTCGTTTGATAAGTCCGTGACTTTTTGTATTTGCCGCGCACCTGCTCTAAATACAACACTGCTCCTGTCAGCAGTTATCGATTAACAGCTGACTGTAAAATTTTGAGAAAGCTGCGTTTTTTGGTTTGCGTTTTATAGGCATTGAAAGCAGGTTTTCTCAAGGCCCTCAAAATACGAGGGTCGTTTGATAAGTCCGTGACTTTTTGCGTTTTATAGGCATTGAAAGCAGACGATCTCGTGAATTTTAACGAAAATGGAGATCGAGATCGTCTGCTTTCAATGCCTATAAAACGCAAACCAAAAAACGCAGCTTTCTCAAAATTTTTGTAACGTAAAGAGTCAATAATTGTACAATACTTCTACTTAATAAAAATATCGTAACCTAAGCCTTTATATGCGACTGTGTATTAATACGTGTATATGCGTGTATCACAAATGTATGTTTATGTGTGTATACGTTTGAATGCAAAAAATGAAGAAGAGAAGAACAACAGATGGCGCTTCGCGCTCGCATTCTCTTTCCACTGAGTGGCTAAGTGGACTATGTCGCAGACTCTAGGTCCAATAATGTCCTCCGTGTCGAGGTTTGATTGCTGCCGCAATCGACATGTATCGAGGGTCGTTTGATAAGTCCGTGACTTTTTGTATTTGCCGCGCACCTGCTCTAAATACAACACTGCTCCTGTCAGCAGTTATCGATTAACAGCTGACTGTAAAATTTTGAGAAAGCTGCGTTTTTTGGTTTGCGTTTTATAGGCATTGAAAGCAGACGATCTCGTGAATTTTAACGAAAATGGAGATCGAGATCGTCTGCTTTCAATGCCTATAAAACGCAAACCAAAAACGCAGCTTTCTCAAAATTTTACAGTCAGCTGTTAATCGATAACTGCTGACAGGAGCAGTGTTGTATTTAGAGCAGGTGCGCGGCAAATACAAAAAGTCACGGACTTATCAAACGACCCTCGTAATTTTCATAAAATCCATTTAAGCTTAGCATAGGCACTGGTTGAAATAAGCTGTGAGCCACTTTGTATATGGTACTAGATTTGTGCAATAAATAAATAAATACGTCCAACGCCGCCGCTCTCCTTTTTATAGAGACTTATAATACGAGTATGTCAAATGTTCACTTTCGTCTTGGTCCGACATAATGTTAGCGCAGTGAGTTTCGATCGCACTGAAGTTCTACGCACAACTGCCTTGTGTCGCACTCGTCTTCTACGTGCTTACCATCGAATTACACTCGGCGTCAGCGACAACAAGCTGGCGCCGCGCTATAACGGTTCTTCCCAAAACTACCAAGTACAGACGACCAATAACTGCGCAATTAGAGGCTGATGCAATATTTCCATTATGATGAAATTATTACTCTGATGAAATACACTAAAAGCATACCCATACACTAACACATACAAAATTATGCTACGACACGGCCATCCTGACTATTACACGACCTCGTGAAATATTACCAGCAATGCTTTGTTCTTTATAACTTTAATGCAACAAAACCATTTTCAAATCACACTTACATTAACAAATTAAATTTTACATTTCAATATCATTCTTAGAGTAATACAAACTTTTTAACATAATTCAATCATTACATTACAACATCTAATGCGCCACACGCCATGATCAATACAATTGTTTTGCACTTGTGCTTACATTATTATTATAAATTCCATTATAAGCCCTTCAGGCCTCTGAAGTGTCACTTGCTACAGCTTATATTTTAATCATTTCATTATATTTTAATCATATCACTGTCTCACATTTTCCATCTCTTCATTACTGTCTCTTTCAACAGTTTCCATTTCATTTAAATTCTTTTTACATTTTTCTAATTCTTCTTCTACTTGCCAATCTGGCATTTTTCTTATGTCATCGTGAGCATATTTATATTTTCTATTGTTTGTCAACGACCTGAGCATATATCTATCCCCATTCAACAATTCAGTTATTTCAAAAGGCCCTCTAAACTTCGGACTTAACTTTGTTTGATGCCTTTCTTCATTTTTTAACAACACGAAATCTCCAACTTGACATCCAACAACTCTGGCTTTTCCTTAATCAAATTGAGCCCTGTTATATGCTGCTGCAGCTGAAATATTGCGAACTGCCTGTGATCTTACTTCTGCCAAATCAATCTCGTTTACCGTATCGCGAGGTGGAAGCTACCCCAACGGGCGAGCGACTTTGCCAATAAACAGTTCTAAGGGACTTGCCTTGGTTACATTACTAACCGTACAATTTAACGCTAATTGAACCTCTCCCAATGCATCTTGCCAAGAGCGGCTGCTAGTCTCAACTGCAGTCAATAAGTTTTTTAAGGTGCTCATAATGCGTTCGACTTGCCCATTAGCTCTACTTGCACCAGTCACAATCAAATGCAAATTTATTTTCTGTTGATCACAAAACTCACTAAATCTACTGCTGGCAAAACACCTACCCTGATCTGCTATAATGCGATTTGGCACTCCAAACAAAGATATAACCGACGACACAGCCTTTATGCAATTCTCGGCGTCAATCTTAATAGTGTGGGTTAGATAAACGAATTTAGTAAAGGCATCTACTTGGACGATTATATACTCTTTCTGATCAGACTTGCCACTCAACTTTCCAGTAATATCAATATGAACGGTGTGCCAAGGTATATTTACTTTTGGTATCGGATGAAGGCTAGCTTGAATTTTGCCGGAAGAAGTCTTTGACATTTTACAAGTAATGCAGTTTTCAACGAACTTTCGAATATATTTAGACATGTTCTCAAACCAGTAAAAGTCATACGCCTTATCTAATGTCTTCTCCCAACCCAGGTGCATAATTGCCTCATGAATTTGGTTTATAACATCTAAATGATCTTAGATCAATTGATAAGGAACGAGTTCTACCGTTTCGCTGAATTTTCCGATATAATATTCCTCCTCTCAATTCATAAGTTTTTGCAACATCCGGAGGAAGAGAATCATCTTTCAACTTATTTACGATATCAACTATTTCGGAATCCTGACGCTGTTCAGCCAAAAGCCAATTACTGGATATTTCTGCTAGATTAACTCTTTTTTCAGGAATCTTGCACTTTGTAGCAATTTCATTAGCTGAAGTCAAATTTATCGAAAAGAAGTCAACATGTGCCATTCTTTTACCTTCTCTATATTGCAAGTCAAATGTAAACGACTGTAAATAAGCCCACCATCTTTGTACCCTGGGAGATAGGTCAAGTTTGGTCCTTGATGCTTTAAGACAGTTACAATCAATAAAGACAACAAAATTTCTACCCAGTAAATAATGTTGAAAATGTTTTACAGCCAAAACAACGGCAAGAGTCTCCAATTCATAAGAATGGTATCGTGATTCAACAAGTGAAGCAGCCTTACTAAAATATTCGACGACTGAGGCCTATTATTGATTTTGTGTAGTAAGATGGCACCGTATCCACGAGAACTTGCATCTGTATGCAACTCTATTGGGTGTCGCGGGTCAAATATAACTAAAACTGGCTTTTGTGTAAGGATAGAGATAATCCTTTGTCGAATTTGTTTATGCTCTGCATTCCAAATAAATTCATTCCTTTCCGAAGTCAAAAGATATAGCAGCTTCATAAAGCATGAAAATCCCTGCATAAATTGTCTAAAACAAGACGCTAATCCTATAAATTGTCGTAAAGCAGAGACCGACTGTGGGGGTGATAAAGCAGTTAACGCAGCAATTTTTAACGAATTTGGACGAATTTCACCTGCACTCACTTCGTATCCCAAATATTGAACTGTTGACTTAAGAAAAGAACATTTTTTAGAATTAAATGCAAATCCAGCCATGGTGAGACAATCAAGAGTAATTTGTAACCTTTCTAAGGCCTCACTTTTTGTTGAAGCAGCCACCATTACGTCATCCATATATACGACAACAAATGTATTTGCAAGATCTCCAAGTGCTTGCTCACTGTACACTGAAAAACTGAAGTAGCTTTTTTAGCCCCAAAGCAATATCCAAAAAAATATATTCCCCCCTGGGGGGAAAAAAACTTATAACCCCCCACATATATACAAAGAAATAATTTAATAAAAACTTTTTATTTTTTAAAAAAAAAAAAATTCTTCAATAGCTTTTTAATTAAAAAGAAGAATTTTAAACCTTTTAATTTTAAACCTAATAATAAAACCAAAAAAAAAAAAAACCCCCTTTTTTTTAAAAATTATGGATTTAAAAGGGGAAAAAACCCGGTTTTTTTATTTTTATACTCAAAAAAACCCAAAAATTTTTTTTTTTTTTTTTGAGACGTTTTTTTTATTTTTTTTTAAAAAACTAAATAAAATTTATTTTTTATTTTTTTTTTACTCCCCCCCCCCCCAACAAAATAAGTTATAGAGCCCCCCCCTTAAATTTTTTTTTTTTTTTTCTCCCAAAATTTTTTAACGTTTTTTTTATACTACTTTTAATTTCTACCACCCCCCTTATTCCCCCTATTTTTTTTCCTTTCCACCCCAACCAACCCCGGCGTAAACAAAAAAACCCCCCCCCCCCCAATTTTTACCATTTCTCCCAAAAAACAAAAAAAAAAAAACCAAAAACTACAAAAAAAAAAAAAAATTAAAAATTTAAAAAAAAAAAAAAAAAAAAAAAAAAAAAAAAAAAAAAAAAAAAAACAAACTTACGTTGCCCATTAAAATACATTGCCAAGGTCCCAACCTCAAACGGCAATTGTACGTCCCAATTTAATAAAAATATAACACTCGTTTTCCACATTTTTTCCATTACATTTATTTAATATCAATAAATTTTGACCGGCAGCAATATTTTGGCTGCACCGGCACAACAAACACACATAGTCTTATTATTAAATTGACACACATTTAAATAACATACTACATTACACTTCTCTACACGTATTTAGTTCCCTTTTTATAAAGAATATAATTTAATATTGAAATTAAAAATAATTTAATTATTTTTAGGTACGCGTTTTATTCTTTGTTTACCTTTTTCGCCTTAGTGGTCGCAGTCCCCTTAGTGATCGCAGTTCGATCACAATCGACCGACCACCACTTTTTTCCATTCACTCAGTGTTATCGTTCCAGGGCTGCACTAGCTCAAATATTAAATATCACTTAGTGGGCAACCGTGACTTTTAAAATCACTTATTTTTTATTTATCGTCTCATTGTGCACTGTGTTGTGGTATTACAAAGCTCTGCAACGTTGCAAAAAATTATCGAATATATTTTCCTCCGTCTGAGAAAATATATCCTAATAATAAATAATTATTTATTTATTTTTTCCACATTATAATATTATTTTTTAAATAAATTATTTTGCGTTTCTTTCTCTCAGAATTTCACGCTGAGTATAATAATTGTTCCGATAATTATTATTACTCAATAAAATATATCGATAATTATAAAATAATATTTATATTATTTTTTTTGCAATCTTTTCAAAAAAAAGCGTGTTGCCTTGTAACTTATCAACAAATTCCTCGCTCAATAGTTTCGATAAAATTCCGTTCTATTTGTATAACATTCTTGTTTATTCTTAAAACAAGAAATTCTGTTCGTCCGATTTTCTACGCTCTTCTGTTTCACGTTTCTGGCTCCGTCACCAGCATCAATTGCATTTTTTTCGCTTTTTGAAAGCTTGTTATGCCAATTGATAGTGGTAAAGACACCAAGAAACACCTTATTGTACCCACGACTACGCATAGACGCTCCAGCTCTCTTCCAAGTTCCCTTCTTGGTAGAACACCTTCTCCAGCCACTATCCGGAAAGTTTCAACTCCGGCCACTTCTAAGGTTACTCAGGTACCAAAAATTTCGGTGCACACTCCTCCAATCACTCGTTCAGTTGGTCATCAGATTTCACTGGCAATAAAAATGGCACTCCAAGAGTTCATTAATGCTTCTGATAAGCTCACGCAGTTCGAAGCTAGGATCCAAAATTCTCCTACAGCCTCACTTCACACTCACAGAGTGCGTCTTGAGCAGCTTCGGTCCATATGGACTACCGTAGAGCTTAAATATGAGCTCTGTTCCAACGCATTGTCTCAAACGGAGACGAATGCTGAGGACAAGATCGCCATGCAAGCAAGGTATGACCACTGTTATTCCATATACGAGGAACTTGCCTCTCAACTAAATGAGAGTATTGAGACCGCAACGGCTCCCCCTCCAGCACCTGCAGCACCACAAATGGCCTTCCAGCCACGAAGCTACCGGTCACCACCCTTCGATGCTGAAGTGTTCAGCGGTGACTACCTAAAATGGCCAACTTTCCGTGATCTGTTCACAGCGGTCTACATTTCCGATCCCGGCCTGAGTCAGATCGAGAAATTGTTCCATTTAAATGCAAAGACCAGTGGCGAAGCAAAGGCAATCGTGTCCAAATCTCCTCTCACGAATGAGGGTTTCTCTTCTGCTTGGAAGAACTTGACGGATAGGTTTGAAAATAAGAGGCTGTTAGTCAACAGCCAACTTAAAATCCTCTTCAACCTTCCGTCAGTCTCTCAGGAGTCTGGAGCCGCCATCCAAATTCTTCAAAGCACAATACAAAGTTGCTTAACGGCTCTAGACCACTCCCAAATCAGCACTGAGAATTGGGATTGCCTTTTAATCTTTCTATGCTCGTCTAAACTCCCAAGGCTGACGTTATCACTTTGGGAGCAGTCCGTACAGAATAAGGCTGAAATTCCGTCGTGGAAGGAAATGTCAAATTTCCTTTCAGAGCGCTATCGCACATTGGAAGCGATAGAGGACGTACAACCCAGTACAAGCGCGCAGACTAATTCCAAACCTGCTCGAAAGGAGCCTCCTACGAGGAAGGTCAACTCCTTTGAGACAAAGGTTGTAGGCAAACCACAAACCTGCAAACTTTGCTCAAAGGAGAACCATCCTATACGTCTGTGTCCGCTCTTTCTCCAAATGGCTGTTGATGAAAGGTCCAATTTCATCAAACAGCAGAAGTTGTGTCTAAACTGCTTCGCAAGAGGACACATCCTTAAAGATTGCACGAGTCAACATAATTGTTTTACGTGCAAGGGTCGCCACAATACACTCCTGCATCGTGGCACCCCTCCTACTGCGCCCTCTTCAGCAGATTCTGCACCAACTCCCCAAACTTCGAATATACAGTCCACTCCTTCAACGACTAATATTCAAAACTACTTCACGGCGAACACGCAAGGTGTTCTTCTCGGCACTGCGCTTATAAATATTTGCCATTTGGGCATGACTTATAAGGCACGTGCACTGATCGATCCAGGATCAGAGGCTACGTTCATCTCCGAACGGATGTTTAACATGATAAAGCCCTCCTATCAAGCCGTGCAAGTCCAAGTAGCTGGCTTAAATCAAGCCATCTCAGCCAATCCACAAAAGTTGTGCCACTTTCAGATTGGCTCCCCGATCACTCCCAGGATACAGCTAGAAACTGCAGCCTTTGTTCTTCCCCAATTGGCAGGTAACCTTCCATCCTATTCAATTTCCAAGGATCTTCTGAAGGACCTGCCAAGCCTCCGACTTGCTGATCCGCACTTCCACCAGAGCTCTCAAATAGACGTGCTCTTAGGAGCCGACTTACTACCATCTATTTTCAAGAGTGGCTCTGTATCCAAAATCTGTGGAACTCTGCTCGGTCAAGAGACCATATTCGGCTGGGTCCTCACTGGACCAGTAGCCAAGTCGAATCCTTCGACCGTCTCGTCCTTTACGACGAGGATTAAGATCAGCACAGAACAAAGGCTTGATGATCTTCTCACCAAGTTTTGGGTCGTGGAAGATCTACCAGCTAAGCTGGTAAAAGTTTCTGATTCAGCGTGTGAAAACAATTTTCTTCGCACCACTTCCAGAACCAAAGAGGGCAGGTATGTCGTTACACTTCCCTTTAAGAACCCTGAAACTTTCGAACTAGGACATTCAAGGTCCATCGCACTCGCTCAGTTTCTCAGAAACGAATGTCGTTTAAAGAGAAACTTTCCTTTAAAAGAGCAGTACGACTCCATCATTCAGGAGTATTTAGATTTGGGCCACATGAGGCCAGTCTCCCCAAGTAACGACTGCAACAATTTTTATCTCCCTCATCATGCTGTTTTCAAACCTGAGAGCACCACCACGAAAGTTCGCGTTGTTTTTAACGCCTCCAGTCCGTCCTCCAATGGGAAAAGCTTGAACGACATCCTACACTCAGGACCCGTTCTCCAATCCGATCTGACTATGCAGATCTTGAAATGGCGTTTCTTCCGCTTTGTTTTCAATGCCGACATCACAAAGATGTACCGGCAGATACTCGTCCACACGAGTCACACGCCATTTCAACGAATCCTGTTCAGAAACCCAAATGGCGAAGTTTGTGATTATGAACTCAACACAGTCACTTTCGGTGTAAACTGTGCTCCATTCTTAGCCATTCGGGTTCTCCAACAGCTTTCCCAGGATGTTAGCACACATCTTCCTCTTGCCAGCGACATCATATCCAACTACATGTATGTAGACGATGTCCTTGCCGGCGCGCACTCCATAAAGCGCGCCACAACGTCCATAGAAGAGTTACGCAAGGCTCTTGAGACAGCTGGCTTTCCCCTAAGAAAGTGGACCTCCAACCACAAGGATGTGCTAGCTAATATTCCAAAGGACCATCTTTTAAACGCCGATTTCCTCGAACTAGAGGAAGCAAGCTTAGCAAAGACTCTAGGTATACGCTGGCAAGCGCATACGGACGAGTTCCTCTTTGCCCCCTCCGAAGTAGATGTGAGACAGTCTTACACTAAACGTGAAGTTCTATCTCACATCGCTAAACTATTCGATCCAGCAGGCTGGCTGGCACCATTTGTGGTCCGTGCCAAAATTTTCATGCAGGAGATATGGCTGCAAAATCTCGGATGGGATGAGAAATTGCCACAAGATCTCCAACAAAATTGGCAGGAATTCCTATCCAGCTATTCATCCCTCCATAGGATTCGGATCCCAAGATGGGTCCAATACACTCCATTAGCTAAGCTCCAAATCCATGGCTTCTGCGACGCATCTCAGCGTGCATACGGAGCAGCTCTCTATATCCGTGTTGAAACCCAACACAATATTTCAAGCCATCTCCTTGTAGCCAAGACCAGAGTAGCCCCTGTGAAGACCATCTCCTTGCCACGATTAGAACTATGCGGTGCATTACTGCTAGCCGAGTTATCTGCGACACTCCTCCCTCAGCTCCCAGTCAATAGTTACGAAGAGTACTATTGGACTGACTCCACAATTGTGTTAGCCTGGCTTAGTAAGCCTCCATGTAAGTGGACGACCTTCGTGGCTAACAGAGTGGCTAAGATAACTCAGCTCACTAGTTCGAGCAAATGGTCCCACGTCAGATCCGAGCAGAATTCCGCTGATCTTGCCAGTAGAGGTGTTTCGTCAGAAGACCTTATTAGCAACAGTCTCTGGTGGCATGGACCCGATTGGCTGGTCCTTCCAGCAGAACAATGGCCTGCTGCAATCAATATTGCTCATGAAACAGACGAAGAGCTTCGTCCTGTTAAATGCAACTTAACTAAGTTGCCTCCATCATCCAGTTGCATCTTGGACAGATTTTCCGAGCTCGACAGAGCCCTGCGGGTCATGGCCTACGTATACCGCTTTATCCAGAGGTGTCGCAAGCCTGATCTCACGCTCTCTCCAGATGTCAGCAGCTCTGAACTCTCCAACGTCCAAGATCTGCTCATCCGCAACACCCAACGTATTCAATTCCTTAAAGAATACAACTGTCTGTTGAACAAGGAACAGATTCCAAGGAGTAGCGACATCATTAACTTGAATCCCTTTGTTGACGCCAGCGGTGTCATGAGATCATGCGGTCGTGTGAGAGCATCCGCTTCTTTAAGCTACGATGAGCGGCATCCGGTCATCCTTCCGTACTCTTGTACCTTCTCACACCTCCTTGTCCGTTTTACGCATCGTATCTCCCTCCATGGTGGAAATCAATTAATGATGCGTCTCATCAGATCACGCTACTGGATTCCGAAGCTTCGAACTTTAGTGAAAGCCACAATCAACTCTTGTCGAGTTTGCATCCTCCAACAAAAGAAGTTGCAAATTCAACTCATGGGTACTTTGCCCTCTGCGAGAGTCTCCTTCTCTCGGCCTTTCACCCACACGGGACTCGATTTCGCTGGTCCTTTCGAAATCAAAAATTTCACTGGTCGAGCCTGCCTCATAACCAAGGGCTATGTATGTATCTTCGTGTGCTTCAGCACAAGGGCCATACACTTAGAAGCAACCTCGGACCTGACAACCGAGAAGTTTCTCGCAGCCTTCGCACGTTTCGTCGCGAGACGTGGCTGCCCCCAACATGTATACTCCGACAACGGAAAGACGTTCGTCGGAGCCTCCAAAGCCCTCTCAACAGATTTTGTGAAGGCAGTGAAGGTTGATTTAGCCAACAAATACAGCCATCAAAACCTCGCATGGCATTTTAATCCTCCCAGCGCACCACATATGGGTGGCTTATGGGAAGCTGGAGTAAAGAGCTTCAAAACGCTCTTCTACAAGTCCACTTCCTCACTAAAGTACACCTTTGAGGAGCTATCCACACTCCTTTCCAAGGTTGAAGCGTGCCTCAACTCCAGGCCGATCTCCCCCATGTCCGAGAGCCCAACCGATCTTTTAGCCTTGACTCCTGGCCACTTTCTGATCGGTGGTCCGCTCATATCCGTCGCAGAGCCTGAAATCCAAGAAGACGCTATATCCATCATCAACCGATGGCAGCGACTTAAGGCTCTGCATCAACAGTTTTGTTTCCGTTGGAAGGAGGAATATCTCAAGGAGTTGCATAAACGCTCCAAATGGCAACTTCCAACGAGAAACCTCCTAGTCGGCGATATGGTGGTTGTCAAGGAAGACAACCTACCAGTCAACGAATGGCGTCTGGGCCGCATCCACGCTACATATCCTGGCGCTGATGACATTGTCCGCGTGGTGGACATCCTCACCACCCGTGGTATCATCAAAAGGCCAGTAGCAAAATTAGTCCTACTTCCTTTAGAGGACAGAGTCCAGACACCCTCCTAACCTTGTGCTGTCCATCAGTGGATATATGCTTCCAAATACTTATCCATATATCCACACTCTCTCTTTCAGATAAGTGAGATGGCACCACGCAAGGCACACACACCAGCCAAGCCCAAAGGAGTGAACTCCTTTAGATGCCGCGTCTGCAGAGGAGTCCACGCGTTGAAGAAGTGCCAACGTTTTCTGCGTCTGGCTGCGGAGAAGCGTCTTCGGGCAGTTTTGATCAACAAATACTGCCCGAACTGCCTTGCTCATGAACATTCTAAGGGTTCATGTCGCAGTGGTGGCACCTGTCGCACATGCGGGGAGAGCCACCATACGCTTCTCCACCTCCCTATCACCACCCAGCCCGAGAAGCAGACGACAACCACACCAGCGCCCCCTCTTCCACCTCCGGAGTCCCTGGCGACATCCCCCTCTATGGCAGTCAGCATGCTGCCGACGGCCATAGTCACCCTGGACGTGGCCGGCAAGACTTTCGAGGTGCGCGTGCTGCTGGACGCTTGCAGTCCATATAGCCGCATGCCCACCTCATTGGCAAAGGCCTTTGGCCTTTCCGCCGAAGACGGGTTTTGCCGTGCCTCGTTCAGGTCAAGGGCGTCGCCAGAGTTCCTCCTCACAGTGACTCTGAAGTTGGAAGAGGTCCAGATCCGAACGCCGGCGCAGAATGTCGGAAAGGAGCTCCAGAATGCCTATCCAGGCATTACGCTGGCGGACAATCGGTGCCATGTGCCAAGCAGAGTCTCCATTGTTCTGGGGGCCGACGTCTATGGAGACGTACTTCTCCCAGGGCTTGTTCCTTCCCACGGTGGACTGCCGTTGGCCCAGAACACTCTGTTTGGCTGGGTACTATCCGGTGTCTTCAAGACATAGTCCGCTAGCGTCTCCAAGGCCCCTCCAGTGGCACCCGAAAGATCCCGTCTCTACCCCTCACATTTGCAATAGTATTGCAAGGGGGGCGGGATGTTTACGCCGAAACTCGCCGCCCAAAAGTAGGCAGCATATCGGCGTAAACAGTGCGAGAGTCACCAAGGGCTCTCGCGCTCTTTTATCCATTAGTATGTTAAGTTAGGCTTAAGTAAATGAAATAATGTACAAGAAATCAGTTTTGAAATATACAGTGAAGTGAACGCCACGCGCCACGCATTGTTTTTTTTTATACGAAATTGTTTTCGCGTCGGTTTTTCATCCAACAGCAGGGCTTCCCCCCCCCCCCACCCTCCCCCCCAAGGAGGAAACTCCCCCCCAGCCCCCCCCCCCCAACAAAAAAAACAAATTTTTTTTAATTAATAATAATTTTATTATTAAAAAAATAAAAATTATTATTTTATTAAAATAAAATAATAATAATAATAATGAAGGAAATTCTGAACCTCCGAATTTAACATTTTAGGTTAAACAGGCTTTAGCGAAAAAGAGCCCCAAGACAAAGTAATACAAATTATTTTTAAAAAAAAAGAAGCAAACAACTTAGGTAAGATAATTTAAGGCAATCGAGCCACACCGATACATTCAGGATAAATTAGTGGAGCAAAGATCGTTAGTTAAGATAAGTTAAGGCAATGGAGCCACGTAGCATATGTTAGGCAGTGAAGCCATCCCACGGAACTCAGTATTTTTAGGAAAATTTAACAATTAAGTAAAGTCACTTCAAACCCAACATACCTCGTTAGCATAAGCATAGGGTATGCGGCTCGCTCTCAGCCAAACCCACCACCGTCCACATACTTAACACTGGAGTAAGCGAGACAGCAGCAGCCGATCTTCGAGCGCAATAACAACAGAGATCAGCAATGAGAACACGGCGAGCACACCCAAAGAGCGCACGCACAGACGCCCGCACATGAGCACGCTCAGAGAGCACCCACCGCACACACGCAAACGCCCGCACACGAGCACGCGCAGAGAACGCCCCAGCACACGCACTCAAAGAGCGGCGCTCTTAGGCATGCGCTCAACATCAAAGAGAGCGCACGCACACAAACGCCCACGCACGCGCACGCACACCAACGTCTACGCATGAGCGCAGCTAAAAAGCGGGAGAGCATCACTCAAGCTGCAGTGCACGAGCTCACGCACTCAATAATGAGCGCAAATGAGTGCAAGCGGGGATATGTACCCGAAGCAACGGAGCTCTCCGAGCGGAACCGGTGCATGAGCACCGGCAAGTCAGTGGAGGGGAAATTGAGCTCAGACAGTGACCCTCCAACCTAGGGGACACATGTAAGCGCGTGAAAGAAAGTAAACGGGAGTGTCGTTGTACGGAACCGGGAAGAAGCCGCCAAAATCGGGAACGCGTCAAGGAGACTTAGAGGGCATCCGCAAGACGGGACAGAAGGACAACAACAGCGCCAACAGACGATCAAGCCCAGAGTTCCAGAGCGGATGTGGACAACGAGCAAGGTGAGCAAGCCACAATGTGGCCTTTGGCAGGGACATCATGGGCCCCTTAGAAAATTAAGAAAAACAGTGCTCGCTAGGTAGGGAATAGTTTTAGTAAAAACCCAATGTATTTAGATGATGAAAAAAATGAATGAAGAAAATAAAGTGCAAAAATGATAAATGGAAGTGAAATGAATTTTTTGACTTAAATAGTGCGAGGCCCACGGTACTTAGTGCGAGAGCCGCCAGCGGAGAGAGGCCAAAAATCACTCAAAACTAGCGGCGCTCGCAAACAGGGTGTCTTTTTACGGATTTACCGTGGGCCAATCGCTATAAGATTGCAAGGAAATGTGATGTCATTTGAAATGTGTTGTTTTGTAGCAACTTCGTGTATATGCGTGTGTACGTCAATATATATGTGTGTGTATGAGTGTAGGTGTGCGTGTAGGTGTGTACAACGGTGCGCCGACTGTACTGAGGATTGCGCTGGTGCAATGACGGTCAAATCCCGTTGCATACAGTGCAGCCTTAGTGTAGCCAGGCGGAAGAGTGGTGCATACAGGGTGTTCCCACGGTGCCGGAGTTTCACTGGTGCGATGACGGTCAAATCCCGTTGCATACAGTGAAGCTACTGGTACGATTACGCAGGTCTCAGGAGTTGACGGTTAAATACCGGTTTCCTGAGACTCAACTGCGGAGGGGACACCAGGTAGACATTACTTTCTCCGCCTTCGGCCACCTACAGATCACCCCACTCTGCCCCTCACCCTTCAAGTCGGCCTCGCCTCTTGAAAGCCTTTCCCTTCCGCCCTCCCGTCTACCCAAATATTTCACCCCCTCGTCCAGGGTCTCAGCACCAATACAAATATTCTTGTTAAGGTAGCCCTGGCGCGATTGAGCCGACCCCAGCCATAGAACGCTACCTTACAGGTGGCGCCCGAGCAGGGGCCCTGAGGCTCTTAGGAGGGGATTCCATCTTTGTTGCGTAAAGAACCACACATGGGTCCGAGAAGGCAGGCAAGGGCAGTGCGGCAGCAGAGACACGAGCACGTGCACGCCGACACGCCAAATTTATTTGTTTTTCGAGATCGTGAGAAAAAAAGGGCATTACGAGCCCCATCAGAGAAGAAGATTCAAGCCCCAGGGGACAGGAAAAAAAGGTAGCACAGAGACAGGGACATAGACCAGGACATAGATCAGGGACAGACGAGACCAAATACGGACGAAGTAGGTTTAAGCGAGGAGGAGAGCGAAGTTTAGGTTTAACAAGGAGTAGTTTTCAGCAAGGCAGAGTGGAGGAGTCAGGATTTAAGCAAGGATAGGTTTAAGCAGAGGCAAGGAGACGGACAGGACAAGACCAGGACAGAGAATAGGACACAGACAGAGAGTTCAGAGCACCGTTAGACTGTCCCTAAGGACCGAGGGGGCGCGGGGGAACTGCCGGACCACCGTCGGTGTGGTGAGCAGCGCCAAGCGCGTCGACTGCGCTGCAGCAGAGCGCCGAGGCCGAGTCCCGTTACCCAATTTGGGTAAATAAGGGCGGCCGCCAGCGGCAGAAAGTCAGTCAGCTCCCGGTCTTCGAAGCGATCACAGCTCAAGCCTTCCGAAAGGGCTGAGCTAATTTAACAAAAAGTCTCGAGTTTCTTTTAAAAGTTTACAAGGATCAAAGCGAGTGTGCCAGGATGAAGGACCCCTCGACAAGGATAAAAAAAAATATTAAATAAAAATTCAGGATCAAGGACCAACAGTGGTGCAGCAGGACCAAGGCTGCGCGAAGGCACCGTGGAGGAGTTACGGGCCCGGTTGTCGGCTTATATCAACAGAAAGAACCACACCTCGGACATCATATGTCGATTGCAAGCTTTCGGGGCCAAGCTGCCACAGCCGCGAGCCCCGACCGGAGGCTGCCCGTCTTCGACAATCTACAAACGGCATCCCCAACTACCATCGAAGAAGGACGACTGAGGTCAAGCCACATCTAGCCCCCGAAACTAAACCGATGATCAATACCCAAACGATCACGGTGCCACAGCCAAGTGCACCCCGGAACTCCACTACCAGCCAAACACCACCAGCTTCTAGCGACCAGGATACAGCACCGGAACCGAGAGGCAAGATGGCGTTGCCTTCGCGCACACTGCCGACCGCATGCGACGCTGGGGGATCACATTCGACGGCTTTTCCCACCCCCTTCGGTTCATCGAACTCCTGGAGGAGCGGGCCACCAGTTATCGGATCGATACAAGGGACATGCCCCAAGCAATACCGGAACTCTTGTTAGGATCGGCCGAGGACTGGTTTAGGACTAGTGGACTGCAGGGAGAGACCTGGAGTGTCTTTCGGAGGGAGTTCCTGGATTTCTTCCTGCCGCCAAGATACTTCCAGAGCCTAAAGGACGAGATCCGACTCCGCTACCAGAAGTCCGGGGAGCCATACAAGGCATACATGGTGGACATCAGGCTCATGATGCGCCGAGCGGGTTACTCCGAGGCCCAGGAGTTGGAGCGGGTTTATGAAAACCTGCTTCCGGAGAACCAGCTGTTCATAAGGCGACACGACTTCCGGACCCAGAGGGAGTTAACCACGCTGACAACCAACTACGAGGTGACAAGGGAACGTGAGAGGGGGCGAAGTCAATGGAACTCCTATTAAGAGGAGCGCCAGGGAATCCCGCTGGAACAGCCGATCAACGTGCGCGAGGCTTGCCGGAACTGCGGAACCTCAGGACATTTCGCCAGGGAGTGCCGAAATCCGAGGGTGCTCTTCTGCTGGAGCTGTGGGAAACGAGGAGTACGCACGGTGGTGTTGACAGGTCCAGCCGTCGGGAAACGGGCAGCCGCCCTCCCTGAAGCCAGACGCAGCGGGGGCGCTAGGAGCCAACGTCCGGGAATAGCGGGAGTTATCCAGCTCCACGGTGGCCGCATTACAGCCCGCGTCATCATCGAGGGCTACGTAGTAGCAGCTACAGTCGACACCGGGGCCACGCGGAGTTTCATCGGCTCGCGGCTAGCCGCGAAACTCGGGAACGCCAGCAATCGATGCAAAGTACGAACCGTGGTCGCGTTAGCGGACAGGAGCCAGAAGGAGCTCACGCGCGCTCTCTGGGTAGACGTACAGATTGGATCGTCCTGTACGCAAGTCCAAATGCTGGAGTTACCCATCGTGCTGGATGACGTGCCGCTTGGTTTGGATTTCCTGGGAGCAATCGATGCCGTCCTCATATGCGGAGGAGTGTCATTGCACCTAGGCACACGAACGACAAGGCGAACTACATGTGGAGAGTTAACAGCAGCACCCCAGAAAAAGGACATCCTCACGGCAGCACCCCAGAAAAAGGACATCCTCACGGCAGCACCCCAGAACAAAGACATCCCCATGGCAGCACCACGAAGTCCAGCCGGCATCCGCGCGACTACGACTAAGAACAAGCGACGTTATAACGCGTGTAGGATAGCGTTATAGGGCCGGAGATGGAGCCCCACGCATTCGCATACCTAGATGACATTATCTTCATCGGATCGTCGCTGGAGGAACATGTCCGTAACCTACGTGAGGTGTTTCGATGCTACCTAGGGATAGCATCGTGGTACCGCCGGTTTGTCCCGAACTTCGCAACCGTAGTGTTGCCCATGTCCCAACTACTACGAAAGGGGCGACGATAGGAGTGGACAGAGGCAAGAGAGCAGCAAGAGGCGTTCGACCGACTTAAGGTCCTGCTAACGGAGGCGCCTGTTCTGGCATGTCCCGATTTCACGCGGAAGTTCACGGTGCAGACGGATGCGAGCGACTACGGGATTGGAGGAATCCTCACCCAGGAAACAGATGAGGGAGAACAGGTCATCGCCTACGTAAGCCGACGATTATCAAAGCAGAGGAGAATTACTCGGCAACAGAGGAGTGCTTGGCAATCATCTGGGCTATTCGTAAATTACGGTTCTACCTGGAGGGGTACCGGTTTGATGTGGTGACCGACCACCTAGCCCTCAAGTGGCTCAACACGATAGAGAACCCTACCGGAAGGATCGCGCGTTAAGCTATGGAGCTCGAACAATACCAATTCGACGTCCATTACCCGAAAGGGAACCAGAATATGGTAGCGGACGCCCTCTCCAGGCAACCAGCGGAAACTCTATGCCATGTGGTGGAGAGGCCTCTATAGTGTCCCTGGTTGAGCAGGCGCAGAAAGGAGGTGAATGAGAACCCGGAAAAGTACCCAGACTACACCATCCAAAACGACCAACTGTACCGCCACGTAGCACTGAAGCAACACAGCGAGGAGTACGTCCCCTGGAAGCTATGCGTAGGCACCGAATCCCGCCGTAGGGTGTTGCAATAACGTCATGATGCCCCTACCACCGGACACCTGGGGATTCGGAAAACCACGACACGGGTTGCCCAACGCCACCCAGTTCACCAGTCGCGCGTTCAAGGGTTTCTGCAAGCGACTAGGGATGGAGCTGGAGCATACAGCACCCTAAAGTCCTCAGCAGAACCCAACAGAACGTGTCAATCGGTCGGTGAAAACGATGATCGCGCAATTTATCGATGGACCTCAACACACTTGCGATATCATGCTGCCAGAGTTGTCACTAGCAATCAACAGTAGCGTGTCCGACACCACGGGGTTCAGTCCGGCCTTCCTGGTACAAGGGCGTGAGCCTCGTTTACCAGGAGGCCTCTACGAGGAAGTCACACCAGGAACGGGCAAATAGGACCAAGATCGGGTGAAGCACCTGCAACAGCTTTACCAGGTGGCAAGAGAAAACTCCCAACGGGCTTCAGCCGAACAGAGCCGTCACTACAACCTTCGCCGAAGCGACTGGAGACCTTCTCCGGGAGACCTTGCACTCCTACGTCAGCACGTCTTGTCGAAGGCCGCTGAGGGTTTTGCGGCGAAATTGTCCCCAAAATACGAAGGTCCGTACAAGGTGGTGCGATTTCTCTCGCACAACATAGTCCGGCTACAGCTACACGAAATTCGGGAGCGACGCACAGCAAACGTCGCCGATCTCAAACCGTTCCAGCCAGCAGAGGACAGCGACAGCGAAGGGAACCCATCGCACGGCCCACCACCCGAGTAGCATTAAGAAAGTCCATTGGGAAGCTAGCAGCAAGCACTTGTCCACGGGGCACAGAGGGGCATCGAAATAGAACAAAAATATAATCAAAGTTTACCCCGCTTACACCCCTACAGCCAAGCACCATGGAGAACGATAGCCGGCTTCCCCACCGAATACGCCAACAACAGGTGGAGGATTTGCTAGACGAGTTGCCCATGGCCCTGCCCCTGAGCAACAGCCGGACGTCGTCCACCAAATCTACCCAGATGACGAGAACGAGGCGAACTACCAACATGCCCAGGACGAGCGTTACGGTGGGTGGACCCCTCTCCGCCAACACTGGATGCCACAGATGCAGAATCAAGAGGGATCCTTCGACCGGTGGACCAGCTGGAGGACTGGGAGACGGCCCTCTATTTGCTACTGGAAAGGGTAGAGGCCGTGCTGGGACCACCAGGCAGCGTAGCGGAAGTCGCGCGGGCCATTTTTACGCCCCAAGCCAGCTGGCAGGAGGCCCCACCAGACTGGCGGGTGGCTACACCCGGAAGGCAACTACCCGCCGAGCTGATTGAGCAAATCCGGTATAGGCAAGAGAGTGGAATTCGCCACCGAACCAGATTCGCCTTACACGCCGTGAGGACTCAAATTGTGAGCCCCACAAATTTGCCATTTAGGATAAGCTAGCTTTAAGGCAATGGAGCCACAGTCACATTTAGGACAAATTACTTTTAAGAGCAATGAAGCCAATATCGTTAGGTAAGATAATTTAAGGCAATCGAGCCACAGATACATTCAGGATAAATTAGTGGAGCAAAGATCGTTAGTTAAGATAAGTTAAGGCAATGGAGCCACGTAGCATATGTTAGGCAGTGAAGCCATCCCACGGAACTCAGTATTTTTAGGAAAATTTAACTTATAAGTAAAGTCACTTCAAAACCAATATACCTTGTTAGCATAAGCATAGGGTATACGGCTCGCTCTCAGCAAAACCCACCACCGTCCACATACTTAACACTGGAGTAAGCGAGACAGCAGCAGCCGATATACCAGCGCAATAACAACAGAGATCAGCAACGGGAACACGGCGAGCACACTCAAAGAGCGCACGCACAGACGCCCGCACATGAGCACGCTCAGAGAGCACCCACCGCACACACACAAACGCCCGCACACGAGCACGCGCACACGAGCACGCGTTCAAGGAGAAATCCGTGGACCACGAGGGAACCTTTTTCTAAAGTTGGTGCCCATCAAACCGCAGGCCGCTAAAATCTTAGTAGATGGATATCACAGCGGGGGGCAGTGCCCCCGATCCCTACGACCCGTTCAGGAGCAGCCCCAGGCTATCAAAGTTTCCTACTAGAGGAGTCGGAAAACCGATTCAGAGAGCGAAAAACACGGTTCCGTTGGTGGCGAGGGGTGAGCAAGCAGGCCCCCAGCCGCCGAAAACTTGCGACTGCATTGCTGCGGCGAAGGTGGAGATCTTGGGATCTTCATCTTCGTCGAATCAGAAGCCGATGGACCTCATAAGTGTGCCATCGCAAAAGGCGGGAGCAAAGTCCCCATCTGGATCGCCTCACCGGTCGTTGAAGCTGACAACGGCACTCCAGAACGAGGACCTAAGGAGCATACTGACCAGGATGAACGCCAAAATCAACACCCTGCTAGCCGCGTTCGAGAACCAGTGGCACGTAACCAGGGAGACTACAGGCGTTATAATGGACCTTTCAGCGCTCAATAGTAGAGCGATAGAGCTGCAGGAGGGTGACGCCAACAAGCCCCCTGCCAGGAGTACCGCCACCCAGAAGGAGGCAAAAGCAGCGATGCGCAGCAGGCAAACCCAAAGTGCAGGGGCCCAACACGAGCAACTCCTCAACCGTCACAAATCCCACCGCGGCGCAAACCACAGTTAAGGAGACAGTTAGTAACGCGTCCGTCACCAAGGACGACAGCAGGGAAGGAGAGTGGTCGAAGGTCAAACCCAAGCGCCTGCGTAAAAAACCGGAGGCGTTTATATTTAAAAAAAAAGGGCGAGGCTACATACGCAGACATGCTCCGAAAAATGAAAACAGACCCGAACCTCTGCGAATTCAGCCGTAATATAAGAAGGACGCAACAGGGAGAACTACTGCTGGAAGTGGAGGGGAAAGCTGCATCAAGCATTCCCAAATTCCGAAGTGAGCTTGAAGCGACCCTCAGGGATGTGGCCTCCATACGCACCGGAGCGCAGAGCGGACTACACGAGGCATCAACACCAGAGGAATTACACAGCTCACTGATCGCACAATTCCCGGACATCGTCCTAAAGCCTGAGGATATTAAAAGCCTACGCAGGATGAGGGACGGAACGCAGATAGCGTCTGTTCTGATGAGTGCGAACGATGCCATTGCGGTCATCAAGAGGGGCGTAGTAACCGTGGGATAGTCACGGTGCCGCATCATACAGCATGTTCGGCCTACGAAGTGTTACAGATGCCTGGGCTTCGGCCACCGTGCTGCCAGCTGCAAAGGGCCCGATCGCTCAGTCTGCTGTCTTAGATGCGGAGAGCAGCAACGACGTCGACAGAAACCATATGACGGGCTGCTTTACGTGCCCCACCTACAAGGCGTGTATGAAGGGAGCCAAGAGCCAGCACAATGGATCAAATTAAAGTCATTCAGCTTAATGTGAACCATTGCGCTGCCGCTCAGAGCCTCCTGGCCCAAACAGCGGTGGATCGCGAAACAGAAGTAATGCTCCTAAGCGAACCCTACCTCTCGCGTGACAGAAACTCGGCGATGATACTGGATGAGTCGGGCAAGGCGGCCATTAAGTGTTGCAGTACGCTCTATGTGCAGGAGTGGGCAACCTCGCCGATGCGTGGCATTGCATATGCAAAGGTCAAGGGTGTGCATATGTACAGTTGCTATGCTCCTCCGAGTGACAGTCCGGACCAGTTCGAAGAGATGCTGGACACGCTAGTGAGTCATGCTAGAGGACGCAGGCCGACAGTCATAGCCGGTGACTTCAATGCCTGGGCAACGGAATGGGGAAGTCGAGTCTCCAACCCCAGAGGGCGTGCAGTTATCGACGCCATGATCTTGCTTGACCTGGTCCTGCTGAATTGACATCAATTTTGTCAATAAAGTGCTAGTGGCAAATGCAAGCTGGATGGTGCACGACGAGATAACGCTGAGTGACCATTCACTGATCACTTTCAGCATCCGTCCGCTGGCCACGATACATCACCAGGAGAAAAGCGCACCCCGACAAGCGTGGGATGTTAAAAAGCTCGACTACGAAATGCTAGCGTACCAAACGGAAGCCCTCCAAGTTACAAACGGACAGGCTGAGACAATGGGGAATGAGCTAAAGAAGTTCCTAGTAGCAACGTGCGATGCAACAATGCCGAGGAAAAACAGGGCCAAACGTAAGCCTCCTGTTTAGTGGTGGAGTTCATCGCTACACCATTTACGGACAGAATGCTTGAAAGCGAGAAGACGTGCGCAACGAGCCAGAGGAACCCCTCATCATACAGAGCTATTGGAATCCTTCAAAGATAAACGCACCGAGTTCAAACACGGGATAGCGGCCGCCAAAGCGAGTGCATTTAATGACCTATTGAAAAGCGTGGACGACGACCCTTGGGGCCTAGCTTATAAGCTCGTAAGCAAAAAAACTGAGCAGGAAGGAAAGTTCTCCCGACGAACCCGACCTAATGTCCAACATTGTGTCTGAACTCTTCCCTAGGCAGACCACCCTATGGCAATCAATAGAAGAATCCCCTGTTTCTCCTTTCCCGGATGTCACCGTGGGCGAAGTCGTTGAGGCAGCTAAGAGGATCAAGCCCAACAAGGCTCCAGGCATGGATGGTATCCCGGGTGTGATCATCAAGCGGTGTGATTATCAGCAGCGGCGCTGGCTAGACCTGAGATCTTCAGGGACACATTTCAGCAGTCCCAGCACTAGACGGAGTGTTCCCTAAGCGGTGGAAAGGCCAAAAACTGGTCCTGCTGCCAAAAGAGAAAGGATCAGCCCATCCTGCAGGCAACTACCGCCCTCTTTGCCTCCTGGACATACTGGGTAAACTTTTCGAACGCATTCTGTATGCTCGGATAGTGAGAATAACCGAGAGCACGAACGGTCTAGGCAGGCAACAGTACGGTAGACGCGCTCTCCTCTGTGGTGAACATTGCGAGGGGCGCTCTCAAAGACAACAGATGGTTAGGATGCAGGAAGGAGTACTGCGCAATAGTCACCCTGGACGTGAAGAACGCCTTCAACACAGCAAGTTGGCCGGTAATCCTCACCGCAATGAGGAATATGGGCATCCCAGAGTACCTAAGGATCGCTGTAGACAGCTATTTTAGGGATCGTACTCTTTGCTACGATACGGCAGCTGGCCCGAGAAAATACGGAGTCACGTCTGGTGTTCCACAAGGATCGGTGCTTGGTCCGTCCGCCACTCTAACCACAAAGCCACTGCCTCGTTTGTAGATCGATCGGCAAAGTTGCATTCGGAGCTGGCAATTCTGTTACCATTCTATGCAAATAAAAAGTTTTGTCAAATGCTGTGTGTCCGACGCTAGATTTGAACTTCGGTGTGCTTTCGTAAATTAGGTCTTAATATATGTGTACGATTTTACATAACTGCAGAAAATCGTACGCTGCAGATGATACGCAGGCACACAGCTATCTTAAGCAGATAGGCGACAGGGTACGTTTCTCACGTACCTAAATCAACAGTGACCCTTTACTGATATGCACTGACCAAATACTGACCGTTCGCTGATATGCAGGCGGACTTAGTAAACATCGACCCTTCATCACTATGCATGCAGATGCACGATTTCGCACCATCTGCATGCCATACATCAGCAGATATCATTAGACATTTGTCTTTTACCATGCATTTAGGACCTAAGTAAACATCTAGCTTGTAAGAAACGTGTATATAAACCCTACAACGAGGAAAATAAAATCAGTATGAAAAGTAACTCTCACTTGACTACTCATTCTTACTCCGCAGCCCAATTTGTTTCTGTACTTATTGCGGCGACCTCTGCCACATGGTTATGCACCTGGGGCAAGCAAACTTAATAATAACATAATAAACTACAGTTGATATTACTCCGACGTTGAGTGATCTCAAATGAATAATAATATAATAAAATACAGTATTGATATTACTCCGACGTTGAGTGATATCAATTCAAATCTTTACATTTGGTGACCCCGACGTGATACAGTTTTGATATTACTCCGACGTTGAGTGATATCATTTCAATCTAAACATTTGGTGACCCCCGACTACGACCACGAGAAGTTGTCAACCAGGCGACAAAGGCTTAACAACCTCTGACTCTGGAATTATAGAAGTTGTCAACTAGGCGACAAGGACTTCAGGATCACGACGCTGGACCGACGAAGTTGTCAACCGGGCGACAAACTCATAAAAAAAAAATTTTTTGTTTTAATTTATACTGTTAGAAAGAACACGGTGTGAGTCGAGGCACATCAGAAAAAATACCTCTTAAAGTTCTGACAACAGCTAATAAATTAAAAATGGCCACATCAAGCATCAATAATTTGCTGGCACAGCAATCACAAATCGGCGAGGAGATCCAGAAAATTATTCGTAACTACAAGAAGGATCCCGCCGAAAGGAAAACAGATCCGAAATACTTCAGCGATAGAATCGCATCGCTGGAGTCCCACCAACAACTTTTCGAGTTAAATAATGAAAAGATTCGCACGATTTTGCAAGGAGCAACGGTGGAACATGAGTACTTCAGTGGGAAGTACTTCGAAATAATAAAAAACGCGACGAATGAATATATAACTATATTCCAGAAGCAACTGCGTGTTCTGGAAATGGACGCTGAATCTATGACATCAACGGACGAAAGTGAGATTCAGCCCATGATTCGGGAACAACGGGTTTTGCTTGAAAGTCTGGATCGCATAATGAAAATGATGTCAGACGAAACTCAAGCTGGATTCAAACCCATAATTGAACAATATTGGAAGGATATCAAGGATATCCATGTTCAAATGCACAAAAGGTTTGCCGATCCAGTCTCTCTCGGCTATAATTTACAACACTTCTTGTCGGCCGAGATTGCTGTGATTAAAACCCAAACAGCATGCGATGTAAATGTCCCACAAATAGTGACATCTACATTACCTACAGCACCACCATTACCATTACCTAAGGTCTCCATCCCGAAGTTTGATGGAGACTACCTTAAATGGCAGCAATTTCATGACATGTTTAAGAAAATGATTCATGAAGCCACTTCAATACCCATTATTCAAAAAATGTGGTATCTAAAAAATCATGTAATTGGCGATGCAGAAAGACTCATACGCCATCTTTCACTGACTGAAAGAAATTACACCACAGCATGGAATATGCTGGAAGAAAGATTTAATAACAAGCGAGTGCTCAGTACAGCACTAATACAGAGGTTACTAGATCAACCCACAACGACTGGTAACGATGCAAACTCTGTAAAGGCAATGCATGATAACATTAAAGAAACGTTATCAGCGCTTAACAACATTGGGATACCAACAGACCAATGGGATCCACTTCTGCTATGCATTCTTACAAAAAAGATGGATAGACAGAATCATGTTTTGTATGAACAATCCATACAAAATACACGGCAAAACCAATCAATTTGTGAATTCCTCGCATTCTTGGAGCAAAGGTTCCTAACATTGGAAGCCATTAATACAGAAAAATATAAAGTCAAACACAACACGTGTGCTTCAGTAGGAGCTGAACAAAACTTTATATGTTATTTCTGTAAAAAACCGAATCATAGCATTTTTAAATGTAATGATTTCTTAAAACGAACAGCAGCAGAACGTTTAAATTGGGTACAGAGACAGAAACTCTGTGCAAAATGCTTCCGTTCAGAACATGCAACTAGTTCATGTTCGAAAAGAGACTGTTTTAAGTGCAACAAGAAACATAACACATTGTTACACTTAGAATCAAAACCTGAAAGCACAACAGCTGCTACCGCAAGTGGACAACAATCAAGCTATATTCTGTTAGCCACTGCCCGAGTTACGATTCAGGGCAACAATGGACAAAAGGCCGAATTTCGAGCTCTCCTAGACTCAGGATCTCAAATAAACGCCATATCAGAACGAGCTGTGAAGACATTGGGTCTTAAATCAACACACTCGACCATTAAAATCAATGATATTGGAGGAAAGTTTCACACCTCCAACGCTCGCATCAATGTCATGCTGAAATCAAATTGTGGAGATTTCAGTTCTAGGTTGGAAGCAATGGTTTTGCCGTACATTGTGAATGACCAACCAACGCGTTATATCTCCCCCGAAAGTTGGAAAGTGCCACAAAATATAACATTGGCAGATCCACACTTTGGAAAACCTGGAAAAATAGACGTTCTTCTAGAAGCCGAACACTACTTCGTAATTCTAAATCAAGGACAAATGTCATTGAAGAGAGGACTACCCATGCTTCAGGACACCAAACTTGGATGGATCATCGCGGGAAAAATACAAAATAAGGCCTCAACATCATCAACATGTGCGATGCTTACGGAACAGGAGAAGGTGGATGAACAGCTAGCCAAATTCTGGGAATTAGACAATCTCCAGACAAAGGGCCCTTGTCTTTCGCCGATGGACAAGGAATGTGAGCGGCAATTTGAGCAAAATCTACAAATTGCCAAAGATAAAAGGTTGATTGTTCGCTTACCACAAATGGAGGATGCTTCAGCGTTGGGGGAGTCTCATGACATAGCGTCAAGAAGATTCCTATCATTAGAAAAACGACTACAAAAGGATTCAACGCTAAAGCAAGGGTACATTCAATTCATGAAGGAGTATGAAGATCTTGGACATATGAAACAAGTGCCAATAGAACATATACCCAAACAACATTATTTCATACCCCATCATTGTGTACTCAAGCCAGATAGTCAAACTACAAAGTTAAGAGTAGTATTTGACGCATCAGCAGTAACATCATCTGGGAAATCATTAAACGATATTCTACATAAAGGACCTACAGTTCAGAGCACGCTATTCTCTATACTGTTAAGATTCAGAACACACAAATACGTGTTCACAGCGGATATCGAAAAAATGTATCGTCAAATATGGATGAACCCAGAAGATCAACACCTACAGATGATTATATGGAGAAGTGACCCATCGGAACAAATAAAATACTACCGACTAAAAACTGTTACATATGGAACAAAGGCAGCTCCATATCTGGCCACAAAATGTCTGCAACATTTAGCAACAAGGGCGATGCGAGAATATCCTTTAGGAGCGGAAACATTAAAAAACGACTTCTATGTGGATGATTGCATCACAGGCGCAGAAACAATCCCTGAAGCCCTCCAGAAACAAAAGGAATTGAACCAGATTTTATCAAAATCTGGATTCAAGCTACGGAAATGGTGTGCAAACCACAATCAATTATTACTTGGTTTGCCTAAAGAAGACATTACACCCAACGTTCATCTGGAAGATGCAGCATATGAGGAGTGCAGCATTAAAACACTGGGAATTACATGGAACCCAAGTTCGGACAAATTATGCTGCACAACACAAACGAGCAAGAAGGAAACAATAACAAGGCGAGACGTTGTCTCGGAAATCTTTAAAATATTTGACCCACTGGGATTATTTACGCCAGTGGTAATTAAAGCAAAAATCTTCATGCAGGAACTGACCAGACAAGGATATCAGTATGATGAAGAATTACCACAACCATTGCAAAAGGAGTGGAAACAATATCGAGAGGACCTCAAGGTTCTTAACGAAATTAAAATTGACCGACATGTCTATAAGAAGCAAGTTCCTGTCCAAAGGGAAATTCACACATTTGTAGACGCATCAGAAAAGGCATATGCGGCGGCAGTGTATATTCGCTCTATTCACATGGATAAACGAATAAGCGTTCAACTGTTATGCGCTAAATCCCGACTTGCACCGCTTAATGCTATTTCACTTCCTCGATTTGAATTAAAGGCTGCCGTTCTTGGAGCAGAAATAACAAGCACGGTTAAGGAACAGCTATCCTTGGAGACTATACCTACGTACTATTGGTCCGATTCAGAAATAGTACTATCCTGGATCAACAATCAGAAAACGATCAAAGACAAATTCGTAGCCACCAGGATAACAACTATTCAAGAGACGTCCATACAAAAGGAATGGAGACATATCCCAAGCGCACACAACGCTGCTGATGTAGCATCAAGAGGAATAACGGCTACAAAATTCAAAGATCACAGCTTGTGGTTCTATGGTCCACTATTTCTGCATGGACCTCCATCGACATGGCCATCGCCATTTGTACCAAAGGGAACTGAAGCATCCAAGGTCGTCCCTGAAGTCGTATTAGCAGCAACCAAATCAGAAAGATTGATATACACAATCAATCATGGAAACTCATACAATAAATTGTTGAGAATTGTTGCATATATGATGCGTCTGCGAAAACGGAAATCCAACGAACCAATACTACAATTGGAAGAACTAAATGAAGCTCAGAAGATAGTTATTCGTAACATTCAACAAAATGGCTTCATGGCAGAATTTAAGGATCTCCAGAAAAATCGAGAAGTGGACAGACACAGCAGCTTAAATGCTTTAGCACCATTCCTCGATAATGAAAATATTATTCGAGTAGGTGGAAGACTAGAAGCAGCAGAGATCACATTTAACGCAAAACATCCTATGCTGCTGCCATACAATGATCCGATTACTAAGTTGATATTTGAGCAAGGTCATAAGGATAACATGCATTGTGGACCTCAAGCTCTGTTAGCAACAATGCGGCAAAGGTACTGGGCCATTAAGGGAAAAACAGTAGCCCGGAATATCGTGCAAAACTGTGTAAGATGCACAAGAGCCAAACCGAGATTGATCCAACAAATCATGGGAAATCTACCACCATTAAGAGTCACTCAAGCAAGACCATTTCTTAATGCTGGGGTAGACTATTGTGGACCAATGAAAATTCATTATAAGCTCCGTGGAAAGCAACCACATGTAGCTTATATTGCCATATTCTGCTGTTTTGCAACAAAGGCAGTGCATTTGGAACTAGTAAGCGACCTTACGACCGATGCATTTCTAGCGGCTCTTCGAAGATTCATCAGTCGACGTGGGAAGTGTCAGACTTTGCATTGTGACAATGCAACAAACTTCGTGGGAGCCAGCAACAAGCTAAAAAATCTGGAGGAAGCAATTCAGTCAGACAAGGCAAAAAGGGCCATTATCGAGAGCTGCAACCAAAAGGGAGTAACCTTCAAATTTATTCCTCCCAGAGCACCTCACTTCGGCGGACTATGGGAAGCAGCCGTTAAATCAGCCAAGCAACTACTACTCAAAAATATTGACTCCGTTAAACTAACATATGAAGAGTTAGAAACAGTAGTAGTCGAGATTGAAGCAATATTAAATTCTCGACCACTAGTGCCGTTGTCAAATGATCCAAACGACATGACTGCATTAACGCCAGGACATTTTATAATAGGAGAACCACTGACGGCTCAAGTGGACCATGAACCATCGCAGCAACCTGTTTCATTAGGACAGAGATGGACAGCAGTATCCAAGGTCAAACATCAGTTCTGGTCACAGTGGTCAACGAGTTACCTACAGCAACTCCAAGAACGGCATAAATGGAAAAGGTCATATGCTAATGTTAAAGAAGGCATGCTGGTGCTAATAAGAGAGGACAATACACCAGTTCTGCATTGGCCAATGGGACGTATTATCAATGCAATCCCTGGAAAGGATGGCTTCGTTCGAGTTGTGGAATTGAAAACAGCAAGAGGCATCTTCAAAAGGGACATCCAACATATCGCCCCACTATTTCCAGAAGAAGAACCGGATCACAAACATCCGATAGAAGAAGAGGAACAACGCGAAGAGGAAACGAACCCCAAACGACGCCAACTCAGATCAACCAACCGAAAAGAACCGAAATCAATTTAGAATCAGCATCGAGGATTCTTGAACATGTGTTCAACGGCCGGGAGGATGTACGATTTTACATAACTGCAGAAAATCGTACGCTGCAGATGATACGCAGGCACACTGCTATCTTAAGCAGATAGGCGACAGGGTACGTTTCTCACGTACCTAAATCAACAGTGACCCTTTACTGATATGCACTGACCAAATACTGACCGTTCGCTGATATGCAGGCGGACTTAGTAAACATCGACCTTTCATCACTATGCATGCAGATGCACGATTTCGCACCATCTGCATGCCATACATCAGCAGATATCATTAGACTAAGATAGTTACATTTGTCTTTTATCATGCATTTAGGACCTAAGTAAACATCTAGCTTGTAAGAAACGTGTATATAAACCCTACAACGAGGAAAATAAAATCAGTATGAAAAGTAACTCTCACTTGACTACTCATTCTTACTCCGCAGCCCAATTTGTTTCTGTACTTATTGCGGCGACCTCTGCCACATGGTTATGCACCTGGGGCAAGCAAAATTCATAATAACATAATAAACTACAGTTGATATTACTCCGACGTTGAGTGATCTCAATTGAATAATAAAAGAATAAAATACAGTATTGATATTACTCCGACGTTGAGTGATATCAAATGTCAAAAAAAAACTTTGAGACACTGCAACATACACGGATGTTGTCACAAAATTTGAAGACTCTTATAGCTTCTGAGATCCAGGTGTTCATACAGACAGACAGACGGACAGACAGACAGACAGACAGACGGACAGACAGACATGGCTCAATCGACTCGGCTATTGATACTGATTCATAATATATATAGTTTATGGGGCCGGAGATGACTCCTTCTGCCTGTTACGCACATTTGCGTTCCGACAAACACAGTAGACCATGAATTTTTTTAAAATCCGTGGCCTAAAAACGAAGAAACGAAGCGAAAGAAAAAAGTGCAAAAATAATAAACGAAAGTGAAGTGAAATATTTTGACTAAACTAGTGCGAGGCCCACGGTTCTTAGTGCGAGAGCCGCCAGCGAAGAGAGGTCAATCGCTATAAGATTG
>JAECXB010002304.1:0-33455 GCA_018151435.1 Zaprionus africanus
GCACTGGCTAGGCACTGGCTAGGCACTGGCTGGGCACTGGCTAGGGCACTGGCTAGGCACTGGCTAGGCACTGGCTAGGCACTGGCTAGGCACTGGCTAGGCACTGGCTAGGCACTGGCTAGGCACTGGCTAGGCACTGGCTAGGCACTGGCTAGGCACTGGCTAGGCACTGGCTAGGCACTGGCTAGGCACTGGCTAGGCACTGGCTAGGCACTGGCTAGGCACTGGCTAGGCACTGGCTAGGCACTGGCTAGGCACTGGCTAGGCACTGGCTAGGCACTGGCTAGGCACTGGCTAGGCACTGGCTAGGCACTGGCTAGGCACTGGTTAGGCACTGGCTAGGCACTGGCTAGGCACTGGCTAGGCACTGGCTAG
The DNA here is from genome assembly GCA_018151435.1 of Zaprionus africanus. Taxonomy (NCBI): domain Eukaryota; kingdom Metazoa; phylum Arthropoda; class Insecta; order Diptera; family Drosophilidae; genus Zaprionus; species Zaprionus africanus. Next base: position 376 of record JAECXB010002304.1, read on the forward strand.
GCACTGGCTAGGCACTGGCTAGGCACTGGCTAGGCACTGGCTAGGCACTGGCTAGGCACTGGCTAGGCACTGGCTAGGCACTGGCTAGGCACTGGCTAGGCACTGGCTAGGCACTGGCTAGGCACTGGCTAGGCACTGGTTAGGCACTGGCTAAGCACTGGCTAGGCACTGGCTATAGGCACTGGCTAGGCACTGGCTAGGCACTGGCTAGGGCACTGGCTGTCACTGGCTAGACACTGGCTAGGCACTGGCAAAACACAAGATAAAAACAGGCTAGACACTGGCTAGGCACTGGCCAGGCACTGGGCTTAATTCAGGCTAGAAATAAACAGGCTAGACACAGGCTAGACACATGGTAGAAAGAGGCAAAACACAGGATAAAAACTGGCCAGACACAGGCTTATTTAAGGATAGACACAACCGTATTATATGCGTGACATAGGATATACACAGACTTGACACTGGGTAGACACTAGCTAGGCACTGGTTAGGCACTGGCTAGGCATTGGCTATGCTTTGGCTAGGCACTGGCTAGGCACTGGCTAGGAACTGGCTAGACAATGGCTAGGTACTGGTTAGGCACTGGCAAGGCACTGGCTTGGCACTGGTTAGGCACTGGCTAGCCACTGGCTAGGCACTGGTTAGGCACTGGCTAGGCACTGGTTAGGCACTGGCTAGGCACTGGCTAGGCACTGGTTAGGCACTGGTTAGGCACTGAATAGGCACTGGTTAGGCACTGGTTAGGCACTGGCTAGACACTGGCTAGACACAGGCTAGACTCTGGCTGGGCACTGGCTAGGCACTGGCTAGGCACTGGCTAGGCACTGGCTAGGCACTGGCTAGGCACTGGCTAGGCACTGGCTAGGCACTGGCTAGGCACTGGCTAGGCACTGGCTAGGCACTGTCTAGGCACGAGCTATGCACTGGCTAGGCACTGGCTAGGCACTGTCTAGGCATTGGCTACGCATTGGCTACGCACTGGCTAGGCACTAGCTAGGCACTGGCTAGGCACTGGCTAGGCACTGGCTAGGCACTGGCTAGGCACTGGCTAGGCACTGGCTAGGCACTGGCTAGACACTGGCTAGGCACTGGCTAGGCACTGGCAAGGCACTAGCTAGACACTGGCTAGCCACTAACTACACATTGGCTAGGCACTAGCAAGACACTGGCTAGACACTGGATAGACACAGGCTAGACTCTGGCTAGGCACTGGCTAGGCACTGGCTAGGCACTGGCTAGGCACTGGCTAGGCACTGGCTAGGCACTGGCTAGGCACTGGCTAGGCACTGGCTAGGCACTGGCTAGGCACTGGCTAGGCACTGGCTAGGCACTGGCTAGGCACTGGCTAGGCACTGGCTAGGCACTGGCTAGGCACTGGCTAGGCACTGGCTAGGCACTGGCTAGGCACTGGCTAGGCACTGGCTAGGCACTGGCTAGGCACTGGCTAGGCACTGGCTAGGCACTGGCTAGGCACTGGCTAGGCACTGGCTAGGCACTGGCTAGGCACTGGCTAGGCACTGGCTAGGCACTGGCTAGGCACTGGCTAGGCACTGGCTAGGCACTGGCTAGGCACTGGCTAGGCACTGGCTAGGCACTGGCCAGGCACTGGCTAGGCACTGGCTAGGCACTGGCTAGGCACTGGCTAGGCACTGGCTAGGCACTGGCTAGGCACTGGCTAGGCACTGGCTAGGCACTGGCTAGGCACTGGCTAGGCACAGGCACTGGCTAGGCACTGGCTAGGCACTGGCTAGGCACTGGCTAGGCACTGGCTAGGCACTGGCTAGGCACTGGCTAGGCACTGGCTAGGCACTGGCTAGGCACTGGCTAGGCACTGGCTAGGCACTGGCTAGGCACTGGCTAGGCACTGGCTAGGCACTGGCTGGGCACTGGCTAGGCACTGGCTAGGCACTGGCTAGGCACTGGCTAGGCACTGGCTAGGCACTGGCTAGGCACTGGCTAGGCACTGGCTAGGCACTGGCTAGGCACTGGCTAGGCACTGGCTAGGCACTGGCTAGGCACTGGCTAGGCACTGGCTAGGCAATGGCTAGGCACTGGCTAGGCACTGGCTAGGCACTGGCTAGGCACTGGCTAGGCACTGGCTAGGCACTGGCTAGGCACTGGCTAGGCACTGGCTAGGCACTGGCTAGGCACTGGCTAGGCACTGGCTAGGCACTGGCTAGGCACTGGCTAGGCACTGGCTAGGCACTGGCTAGGCACTGGCTAGGCACTGGCTAGGCACTGGCTAGGCACTGGCTAGGCACTGGCTAGGCACTGGCTAGGCACTGGCTAGGCACTGGCTAGGCACTGGCTAGGCACTGGCTAGGCACTGGCTAGGCACTGGCTAGGCACTGGCTAGGCACTGGCTAGACACTGGCTAGACACAGGCTAGACTCTGGCTAGGCACTGGCTAGGCACTGGCTAGGCACTGGCTAGGCACTGGCTAGGCACTGGCTAGGCACTGGCTAGGCACTGGCTAGGCACTGGCTAGGCACTGGCTAGGCACTGGTTAGGCACTGGCTAGGCACTGGTTAGGCACTGGCTAGGCACTGGCTAGGCACTGGTTAGGCACTGGCTAGGCACTGGTTAGGCACTGGCTAGGCACTGGCTAGGCACTGGTTAGGCACTGGCTAGGCACTGGCTAGGCACTGGTTAGGCACTGGCTAGGCACTGGCTAGGCACTGGTTAGGCACTGGCTAGGCACTGGCTAGGCACTGGTTAGGCACTGGCTAGGCACTGGTTAGGCACTGGCTAGGCACTGGCTAGGCACTGGTTAGGCACTGGTTAGGCACTGAATAGGCACTGGTTAGGCACTGGTTAGGCACTGGCTAGACACTGGCTAGACACAGGCTAGACTCTGGCTGGGCACTGGCTAGGCACTGGCTAGGCACTGGCTAGGCACTGGCTAGGCACTGGTTAGGCACTGGCTAGGCACTGGTTAGGCAAGGGCTAGGCACTGGCTAGGCACTGGTTAGGCACTGGCTAGGCATTGGCTATGCTTTGGCTAGGCACTGGCTAGGCACTGGCTAGGAACTGGCTAGACACTGGCTAGGCACTGGTTAGGCACTGGCAAGGCACTGGCTTGGCACTGGTTAGGCACTGGCTAGGCACTGGCTAGGCACTGGTTAGGCACTGGCTAGGCACTGGCTAGGCACTGGTTAGGCACTGGCTAGGCACTGGCTAGGCACTGGCTAGGCACTGGTTAGGCACTGGCTAGGCACTGGCTAGGCACTGGTTAGGCACTGGCTAGGCACTGGCTAGGCACTGGTTAGGCACTGGCTAGGCACTGGTTAGGCACTGGCTAGGCACTGGCTAGGCACTGGTTAGGCACTGGTTAGGCACTGAATAGGCACTGGTTAGGCACTGGTTAGGCACTGGCTAGACACTGGCTAGACACAGGCTAGACTCTGGCTGGGCACTGGCTAGGCACTGGCTAGGCACTGGCTAGGCACTGGCTAGGCACTGGCTAGGCACTGGCTAGGCACTGGCTAGGCACTGGCTAGGCACTGGCTAGGCACTGGCTAGGCACCTGCTAGGCACTGGTTAGGCACTGGCTAGGCACTGGTTAGGCAAGGGCTAGGCACTGGCTAGGCACTGGTTAGGCACTGGCTAGGCATTGGCTAGGCACTGGCTAGACACTGGCTAGGCACTGGCTAGACACTGGCTAGGCACTGGCTAGACACTGGCTAGACACTGGCTAGACACAGGCTAGACACTGGCTAGACACTGGCTAGGCACTGGCTAAGCACTGGCTAGGCACTGGCTATACACTGGCTAGGCACTGGCTAGACACTGGCTAGGCACTGGCGAGACACTGGCTAGGCACGGGCAAAACACAAGATAAAAACAGGCTAGACACAGGCTTAATTCAGGCTAGAAATAGGCTAGACACAGGCTAGACACATGGTAGAAAGAGGCAAAACACAGGATAAAAACTGGCCAGACACAGGCTTATTTAAGGATAGACACAACCGTATTATAGGCGTGACATAGGATATACACAGACTTGACACTGGGTAGACACTAGCTAGGCACTGGTTAGGCACTGGCTAGGCACTGGTTAGGCACTGGCTAGGCACTGGTTAGGCACTGGCTAAGCACTGGCTAGGCACTGGCTATACACTGGCTAGGCACTGGCTAGACACCGGCTAGGCACTGGTTAGGCACTGGCTAGGCACTGGCTAGGCACTGGTTAGGCACTGGCTAGGCACTGGTTAGGCACTGGCTAGGCACTGGCTAGGCACTGGTTAGGCACTGGTTAGGCACTGAATAGGCACTGGTTAGGCACTGGTTAGGCACTGGCTAGACACTGGCTAGACACAGGCTAGACTCTGGCTAGGCACTGGCTAGGCACTGGCTAGGCACTGGCTAGGCACTGGCTAGGCACTGGCTAGGCACTGGCTAGGCACCTGCTAGGCACTGGTTAGGCACTGGCTAGGCACTGGTTAGGCAAGGGCTAGGCACTGGCTAGGCACTGGTTAGGCACTGGCTAGGCATTGGCTAGGCACTGGCTAGACACTGGCTAGGCACTGCCTAGACACTGGCTAGTCACTGGCTAGACACTGGCTAGACACTGGCTAGACACAGGCTAGACACTGGCTAGACACAGGCTAGACACTGGTTAGGCACTGGCTAAGCACTGGCTAGGCACTGGCTATACACTGGCTAGGCACTGGCTAGACACTGGCTAGGCACTGGCGAGACACTGGCTAGGCACGGGCAAAACACAAGATAAAAACAGGCTAGACACAGGCTTAATTCAGGCTAGAAACAGGCTAGACACAGGCTAGACACATGGTAGAAAGAGGCAAAACACAGGATAAAAACTGGCCAGACACAGGCTTATTTAAGGATAGACACAACCGTATTATAGGCGTGACATAGGATATACACAGACTTGACACTGGGTAGACACTAGCTAGGCACTGGTTAGGCACTGGCTAGGCACTGGTTAGGCACTGGCTAGGCACTGGTTAGGCACTGGCTAAGCACTGGCTAGGCACTGGCTATACACTGGCTAGGCACTGGCTAGACACTGGCTAGGCACTGGCGAGACACTGGCTAGGCACTGGCTAGGCACTGGCTAGGCACGGGCTATGCACTGGCAAGGCACTGGCTAGGCACTGGCCAGGCACTGGCCAGGCACTGGCTAGGCACTGGCCAGGCACTGGCTAGGCACTGGCCAGGCACTGGCTAGGCACTGGCCAGGCACTGGCTAGGCACTGGCCAGGCACTGGCTAGGCACTGGCCAGGCACTGGCTAGGCACTGGCCAGGCACTGGCTAGGCACTGGCCAGGCACTGGCTAGGCACTGGCCAGGCACTGGCTAGGCACTGGCCAGGCACTGGCTAGGCACTGGCCAGGCACTGGCTAGGCACTGGCTAGGCACTGGCTTGGCACTGGCTAGGCACTGGCTAGGCACTGGCTAGGCACTGGCTAGGCACTGGCTAGGCACTGGCTAGACACTGGCTAGGCACTGGCTAGACACTGGCTAGGCACTGGCTAGGCACTGGCTAGACACTGGCTAGGCACTGGCTAGACACTGGCTAGGCACTGGCTAGGCACTGGCTAGGCACTGGCTAGGCACTGGCTAGGCACTGGCTAGGCACTGGCTAGGCACTGGCTAGGCACTGGCTAGGCACTGGCTAGGCACTGGCTAGGCACTGGCTAGGCACTGGCTAGGCACTGGCTAGGCACTGGCTAGGCACTGGCTAGGCACTGGCTAGGCACTGGCTAGGCACTGGCTAGGCACTGGCTAGGCACTGGCTAGGCACTGGCTAGGCACTGGCTAGGCACTGGCTAGGCACTGGCCTAGGCACTGGCTAGGCACTGGCCAGGCACTGGCTAGGCACTGGCCAGGCACTGGCTAGGCACTGGCTAGGCACTGGCTAGGCACTGGCTAGGCACTGGCCTAGGCACTGGCTAGGCACTGGCTAGGCACTGGCTAGGCACTGGCTAGGCACTGGCCAGGCACTGGCTAGGCACTGGCTAGGCACTGGCTAGGCACTGGCTAGGCACTGGCTAGGCACTGGCTAGGCACTGGCTAGGCACTGGCTAGGCACTGGCTAGGCACTGGCTAGGCACTGGCTAGGCACTGGCTAGGCACTGGCTAGGCACTGGCTAGGCACAGGCACTGGCTAGGCACTGGCCAGGCACTGGCTAGGCACTGGCCAGGCACTGGCCAGGCACTGGCTAGGCACTGGCTAGGCACTGGCTAGGCACTGGCTAGGCACTGGCTAGGCACTGGCTAGGCACTGGCTAGGCACTGGCTAGGCACTGGCTAGGCACTGGCTAGGCACTGGCTAGGCACTGGCTAGGCACTGGCTAGGCACTGGCTAGGCACTGGCTAGGCACTGGCTAGACACTGGCTAGGCACTGGCTAGGCACTGGCTAGGCACTGGCTAGGCACTGGCTAGGCACTGGCTAGGCACTGGCTAGGCACTGGCTAGGCACTGGCTAGGCACTGGCTAGGCACTGGCTAGGCACTGGCTAGGCACTGGCTAGGCACTGGCTAGGCACTGGCTAGGCACTGGCAAGGCACTGGCTAGGCACTGGCTAGGCACTGGCTAGGCACTGGCTAGGCACTGGCTAGGCACTGGCTAGGCACTGGCTAGGCACTGGCTAGGCACTGGCTAGACACTGGCTAGGCACTGGCTAGGCACTGGCTAGGCACTGGCTAGGCACTGGCTAGGCACTGGCTAGGCACTGGCCAGGCACTGGCTAGGCACTGGCTAGGCACTGGCTAGGCACTGGCTAGGCACTGGCTAGGCACTGGCTAGGCACTGGCCAGGCACTGGCTAGGCACTGGCTAGGCACTGGCTAGGCACTGGCTAGGCACTGGCTAGGCACTGGCTAGGCACTGGCTAGGCACTGGCTAGGCACTGGCTAGGCACTGGCTAGGCACTGGCTAGGCACTGGCTAGGCACTGGCTAGGCACTGGCTAGGCACTGGCTAGGCACTGGCTAGGCACTGGCTAGGCACTGGCCAGGCACTGGCTAGGCACTGGCTAGGCACTGGCTAGGCACTGGCTAGGCACTGGCTAGGCACTGGCTAGGCACTGGCTAGGCACTGGCTAGGCACTGGCTAGGCACTGGCTAGGCACTGGCTAGTCACTGGCTAGGCACTGGCTAGGCACTGGCTAGGCACTGGCTAGGCACTGGCAAGGCACTGGCTAGGCACTGGCAAGGCACTGGCTAGGCACTGGCTAGGCACTGGCTAGGCACTGGCTAGGCACTGGCTAGGCACTGGCTAGGCACTGGCTAGGCACTGGCTAGGCACTGGCTAGGCACTGGCCAGGCACTGGCCAGGCACTGGCTAGGCACTGGCCAGGCACTGGCTAGGCACTGGCTAGGCACTGGCTAGGCACTGGCTAGGCACTGGCTAGGCACTGGCTAGGCACTGGCTAGGCACTGGCTAGGCACTGGCTAGGCACTGGCTAGGCACTGGCTAGGCACTGGCTAGGCACTGGCTAGGCACTGGCTAGGCACTGGCTAGGCACTGGCTAGGCACTGGCAAGGCACTGGCTAGGCACTGAATAGGCACTGGCTAGACACTGGCTAGGCACTGGCTAGGCACTGGCTAGGCACTGGCTAGGCACTGGCTAGGCACTGGCTAGGCACTGGCTAGGCACTGGCTAGGCACTGGCTAGGCACTGGCTAGGCACTGGCTAGGCACTGGCTAGGCACTGGCTAGGCACTGGCTAGGCACTGGCTAGGCACTGGCTAGGCACTGGCTAGGCACTGGCTAGGCACTGGCTAGGCACTGGCTAGGCACAGGCACTGGCTAGGCACTGGCTAGGCACTGGCTAGGCACTGGCTAGGCACTGGCTAGGCACTGGCTAGGCACTGGCTAGGCACTGGCTAGGCACTGGCTAGGCACTGGCTAGGCACTGGCTAGGCACTGGTTAGGCACTGGCTAGGCACTGGCTAGGCACTGGCTAGGCACTGGCTAGGCACTGGCTAGGCACTGGCTAGGCACTGGCAAGGCACTGGCTAGGCACTGGCTAGGCACTGGCTAGACACTGGCTAGGCACTGGCTAGGCACTGGCTAGGCACTGGCTAGGCACTGGCTAGGCACTGGCTAGGCACTGGCTAGGCACTGGCTAGGCATTGGCTAGGCACTGGCTAGGCACTGGCTAGGCACTGGCTAGGCACTGGCTAGGCACTGGCTAGGCACTGGCTAGGCACTGGCTAGGCACTGGCTAGGCACTGGCTAGGCACTGGCTAGGCACTGGCTAGGCACTGGCTAGGCACTGGCTAGGCACTGGCTAGGCACTGGCTAGGCACTGGCTAGGCACTGGCTAGGCACTGGCTAGGCACTGGCTGGGCACTGGCTAGGCACTGGCTAGGCACTGGCTAGGCACTGGCTAGGCACTGGCTAGGCACTGGCTAGGCACTGGCTAGGCACTGGCTAGGCACTGGCTAGGCACTGGCTAGGCACTGGCTAGGCACTGGCTAGGCACTGGCTAGGCACTGGCTAGGCACTGGCTAGGCACTGGCTAGGCACTGGCTAGGCACTGGCCAGGCACTGGCTAGGCACTGGCTAGGCACTGGCCAGGCACTGGCTAGGCACTGGCTAGGCACTGGCTAGGCACTGGCTAGGCACTGGCTAGGCACTGGCTAGGCACTGGCTAGGCACTGGCTGGGCACTGGCTAGGCACTGGCTAGGCACTGGCTAGGCACTGGCTAGGCACTGGCTAGGCACTGGCCAGGCACTGGCTAGGCACTGGCCAGGCACTGGCTAGGCACTGGCCAGGCACTGGCTAGGCACTGGCTAGGCACTGGCTAGGCACTGGCTAGGCACTGGCTAGGCACTGGCTAGGCACTGGCTAGGCACTGGCTAGGCACTGGCTAGGCACTGGCTAGGCACTGGCTAGGCACTGGCTAGGCACTGGCTAGGCACTGGCTAGGCACTGGCTAGGCACTGGCTAGGCACTGGCTAGGCACTGGCTAGACACTGGCTAGGCACTGGCTAGGCACTGGAAGGCACTGGCTAGGCACTGGCTAGACACAGGCTAGACACTGGCTAGGCACTGGCTAGGCACTGGCTAGGCACTGGCTAGGCACTGGCTAGGCACTGGCTAGGCACTGGCTAGGCACTGGCTAGGCACTGGTTAGGCACTGGCTAGGCACTGGCTAGGCACTGGCTAGGCACTGGCTAGGCACTGGCTAGGCACTGGCTAGGCACTGGCTAGGCACTGGCTAGGCACTGGCTAGGCACTGGCTAGGCACTGGCTAGGCACTGGCTAGGCACTGGCTAGGCACTGGCTATGCACTGGCAAGGCACTGGCTAGGCACTGGCTAGGCACTGGCTAGGCACTGGCTAGGCACTGGCTAGGCACTGGCTAGGCACTGGCTAGGCACCGGCAAGACACTGGCTAGGCACTGGCTAGGCACTGGCTAGACTCTGGCTAGGCACTGGCTAGGCATTGGCTAGGCACTGGCTAGGCACTGGCTAGGCACTGGCTAGGCACTGGCTAGGCACTGGCTAGGCACTGGCTAGGCACTGGCTAGGCACTGGCTAGGCACTGGCTAGGCACTGGCTAGGCACTGGCTAGGCACTGGCTAGGCACTGGCTAGGCAATGGCTAGGCACTGGCTAGGCACTGGCTAGGCACTGGCTAGGCACTGGCTAGGCACTGGCTAGGCACTGGCTAGGCACTGGCTAGGCACTGGCTAGGCACTGGCTAGGCACTGGCTAGGCACTGGCTAGGCACTGGCTAGGCACTGGCTAGGCACTGGCTAGGCACTGGCTAGGCACTGGCTAGGCAGGCACTGGCTAGGCACTGGCTAGGCACTGGCTAGGCACTGGCTAGGCAGGCACTGGCTAGGCACTGGCTAGGCACTGGCTAGGCACTGGCTAGGCACTGGCTAGGCACTGGCTAGGCACTGGCTAGGCACTTGCTAGCACTGGCTAGGCACTGGCTAGGCACTGGCTAGGCACTGGCTGAAGGCACTGGCTAGACACAGGCTAGACACTGGCTAGGCACTGGCTAGGCACTGGCTTGGCACTGGCTAGGCACTGGCTAGGCACTGGCTTGGCACTGGCTAGGCACTGGCTTGTCACTGGCTAGGCACTGGTTAGGTACTGGCTTGTCACTGGCTACGAACTAGCTAGGCAATGGCTTGGCACTGGCTAGGCACTGGCTTGGCACTGGCTAGGCACTGGCTTGTCACTGGCTAGGCACTGGTTAGGTACTGGCTTGTCACTGGCTAGGCACTGGCTAGGCACTGGCTTGGCACTGGCAAGGCACTCGCTAGGCTGGCTAGGCACTGGCTAGACACTGGCTAGGCACTGGCTAGACACTGGCTAGGCACTGGCTAGGCTTTGGCTAGGCACTGGCTAGGCTTTGGCTAGGCACTGGTTAGGCACTGGTTAGACACTGGCTAGCCACAGGCAAAGCACAAGATAAAAACAGGCTAGACACAAGCATTATTCAGGCTAGACACAACCAAATAACAGGCAAGCCATAGGATGGACACAGGTAAGACACTAGCTAGATACAGGCTAGACACAGGCTAGACACATGATAGAAACAGGCAAAACACAGGATAAAAACCGGCCAGACATAGGCTTATTTAAGGATAGACATAGGATATACACAGACTTGACACTGGGTAGACACTAGCTAGACACTTGCTAGACCCAGGCGAGACATTCGCTACGCACTGGATAGATATTGGCTAGACACTGGCTAGACACTGGCAAGACACTGACTTGACACTGGCTAGACACTGGCTAGACATTGGCTAGACATTGGCTAGGCACTGGCTGGGCACTGGCTAGGCACTGGCTAGACATTGGCTAGGCACTGGCTGGGCACTGGCTAGGCACTGGCTAGCCACTGGCTAGGCACTGGCTGGGCACTGGCAATGCACTGGCTAGGAACTGGCAAGGCACTGGCTAGGCACTGGCAAGGCACTGGCTAGGCACTGGCAAGGCACTGACTAGGCACTGGCTAGGCACTGGCTAGGCACTGGCCAGGCACTGGCTAGGCACTAGCCAGGTACTGGCTAGGCACTGGCTAGGCACTGGCTAGGCACTGGCTAGGCACTGGCTAGGCACTGGCTAGGCACTGGCTAGGCACTGGCCAGGCACTGGCTAGGCACTGGCTAGGCACTGGCCAGGCACTGGCCAGGCACTGGCTAGGCACTGGCCAGGCACTGGCTAGGCACTGGCCAGGCACTGGCTAGGCACTGGCCAGGCACTGGCTAGGCACTGGCCAGGCACTGGCTAGGCACTGGCCAGGCACTGGCTAGGCACTGGCCAGGCACTGGCTAGGCACTGGCTAGGCACTGGCCAGGCACTGGCTAGGCGGCTAGGCACTGGCCAGGCACTGGCTAGGCACTGGCCAGGCACTGGCTAGGCACTGGCTAGGCACTGGCTAGGCACTGGCTAGGCACTGGCTAGGCACTGGCTAGGCACTGGTTAGGCACTGGCTAGGTACTGGCTAGGCACTGGCTAGGCACTGGCTAGGCACTGGCTAGGCACTGGCTAGGCACTGGCTAGGCACTGGCTAGGCACTGGCTAGGCACTGGCTAGGCACTGGCTAGGCACTGGCTAGGCACTGGCTAGGCACTGGCTAGGCACTGGCTAGGCACTGGCTAGGCACTGGTTAGGCACTGGCTAGGCACTGGTTAGACACTAGCTAGGCACTGGCTAGGCACTGGCTTGGCACTGGCTAGGCACTGGCTTGGCACTGGCTAGGCACTGGCTTGTCACTGGCTAGGCACTGGTTAGGTACTGGCTTGTCACTGGCTAGGCACTGGCTAGGCACTGGCTTGGCACTGGCAAGGCACTCGCTAGGCTGGCTAGGCACTGGCTAGACACTGGCTAGGCACTGGCTAGACACTGGCTAGGCACTGGCTAGGCTTTGGCTAGGCACTGGTTAGGCACTGGTTAGACACTGGCTAGGCACAGGCAAAGCACAAGATAAAAACAGGCTAGACACAAGCATAATTCAGGCTAGACACAACCTAATAACATTCAAGCCATAGGATGGACACAGGTAAGACAGTAGCTAGATACAGGCTAGACACAGGCTAGACACATGATAGAAACAGGCAAAACACAGGATAAAAACCGGCCAGACATAGGCTTATTAAAGGATAGACATAGGATATACACAGAGTTGACACTGGGTAGACACTAGCTAAACACTTGCTAGACCCAGGCAAGACATTCGCTACGCACTGGATAGATATTGGCTAGACACTGGCTAGACACTGGCAAGACACTGGCTTGACACTGGCTAGACACTGGCTAGACATTGGCTAGACATTGGCTAGGCACTGGCTGGGCACTGGCTAGGCACTGGCTAGACATTGGCTAGGCACTGGCTGGGCACTGGCTAGGCACTGGCTAGGCACTGGCTAGGCACTGGCTAGGCACTGGCTAGGCACTGGCTAGGCACTGGCTAGGCACTGGCTAGGCACTGGCAAGGCACTGGCTAGGCACTGGCAAGGCACTGGCTAGGCACTGGCAAGGCACTGGCTAGGCACTGGCAAGGCACTGGCTAGGCACTGGCTAGGCACTGGCTAGGCACTGGCAAGGCACTAGGCATCTGGATCTAGGCACTGGCCAGGCACTGGCTAGGCACTAGCCAGGCACTGGCTAGGCACTGGCTAGGCACTGGCTAGGCACTGGCAAGGCACTGGCTAGGCACTGGCTAGGCACTGACTAGGCACTGGCTAGGCACTGGCTAGGCACTGGCCAGGCACTGGCTAGGCACTGGCTAGGCACTGGCTAGGCACTGGCTAGGCACTGGCTAGGCACTGGCTAGGCACTGGCTAGGCACTGGCTAGGCACTGGCCAGGCACTGGCCAGGCACTGGCCAGGCACTGGCTAGGCACTGGCCAGGCACTGGCTAGGCACTGGCCAGGCACTGGCTAGGCACTGGCCAGGCACTGGCTAGGCACTGGCTAGGCACTGGCTAGGCACTGGCCAGGCACTGGCTAGGCACTGGCTAGGCACTGGCCAGGCACTGGCTAGGCACTGGCCAGGTACTGGCTAGGCACTGGCCAGGCACTGGCTAGGCACTGGCCAGGCACTGGCTGGGCACTGGCCAGGCACTGGCTAGGCACTGGCCAGGCACTGGCTGGGCACTGGCCAGGCACTGGCTGGGCACTGGCCAGGCACTGGCTAGGCACTCGCCAGGCACTGGCTAGGCACTCGCCAGGCACTGGCTAGGCACTGGCCAGGCACTGGCTAGGCACTGGCCAGGCACTGGCTAGGCACTGGCCAGGCACTGGCTAGGCACTGGCCAGGCACTGGCTAGGCACTGGCTAGGCACTGGCTAGGCACTGGCAAGGCACTGGCTAGGCACTGGCTGGGCATTGGCTAGGCACTGGCCAGGCACTGGCTAGGCACTAGCCAGGCACTGGCTAGGCACTGGCTAGGCACTGGCTAGGCACTGGCAAGGCACTGGCTAGGCACTGGCAAGGCACTGACTAGGCACTGGCTAGGCACTGGCTAGGCACTGGCCAGGCACTGGCTAGGCACCAGGCACTGGCTAGGCACTGGCTAGGCACTGGCTAGGCACTGGCCAGGCACTGGCTAGGCACTGGCCAGGCACTGGCTAGGCACTGGCCAGGCACTGGCTAGGCACTGGCCAGGCACTGGCTAGGCACTGGCCAGGCACTGGCTAGGCACTGGCCAGGCACTGGCTAGGCACTGGCCAGGCACTGGCTAGGCACTGGCTAGGCACTGGCCAGGCACTGGCTAGGCACTGGCCAGGTTTAGGCTAGGCACTGGCCAGGCACTGGCTGGGCACTGGCCAGGCACTGGCTAGGCACTGGCCAGGCACTGGCTGGGCACTGGCCAGGCACTGGCTAGGCACTGGCCAGGCACTGGCTAGGCACTCGCCAGGCACTGGCTAGGCACTGGCCAGGCACTGGCTAGGCACTGGCCAGGCACTGGCTAGGCACTGGCCAGGCACTGGCTAGGCACTGGCCAGGCACTGGCTAGGCACTGGCCAGGCACTGGCTAGGCACTGGCCAGGCACTGGCTAGGCACTGGCCAGGCACTGACTAGGCACTGGCCAGGCACTGGCTAGGCACTGGCCAGGCACTGACTAGGCACTGGCAAGACACTGGCCAGGCACTGGCTAGGCACTGGCCAGGCACTGGCTAGGCACTGGCCAGGCACTGGCTAGGCACTGGCCAGGCACTGGCTAGGCACTGGCCAGGCACTGGCTAGGCACTGGCCAGGCACTGGCTAGGCACTGGCCAGGCACTGGCTAGGCACTGGCCAGGCACTGGCTAGGCACTGGCTAGGCACTGGCTAGGCACTGGCTAGGCACTGGCTAGGCACTGGCCAGGCACTGGCTAGGCACTGGCTAGGCACTGGCTAGGCACTGGCTAGGCACTGGCTAGGCACTGGCTAGGCACTGGCCAGGCACTGGCTAGGCACTGGCTAGGCACTGGCCAGGCACTGGCTAAGCACTATTAAGGCACTGGCAAGGCACTGGCTAGGCACTGGCTAGGCACTGGCTAGGCACTGGCTAGGCACTGGCTAGGCACTGGCCAGGCACTGGCCAGGCACTGGCTAGGCACTGGCTAGGCACTGGCTAGGCACTGGCTAGGCACTGGCTAGGCACTGGCTAGGCACTGGCTAGGCACTGGCTAGGCACTGGCTAGGCACTGGCCAGGCACTGGCTAGGCACTGGCTAGGCACTGGCTAGGCACTGGCTAGGCACTGGCTAGGCACTGGCTAGGCACTGGCTAGGCACTGGTTAGGCACTGGCTAGGCACTGGTTAGGCACTGGCAAGACACAGGCTAGACACTAGCTAGGCACTAGCTAGGCACTGGCTTGGCACTGGCTAGGCACTGGCTTGGCACTGGCTAGGCACTGGCTTGTCACTGGCTAGGCACTGGTTAGGTACTGGCTTGTCACTGGCTAGGCACTGGCTAGGCACTGGCTTGGCACTGGCAAGGCACTCGCTAGGCTGGCTAGGCACTGGCTAGACACTGGCTAGGCACTGGCTAGACACTGGCTAGGCACTGGCTAGACACTGGCTAGGCACTGGCTAGGCTTTGGCTAGGCACTGGTTAGGCACTGGTTAGACACTGGCTAAGCACAGGCAAAGCACAAGATAAAAACAGGCTAGACACAAGCATAATTCAGGCTAGACACAACCTAATAACATGCAAGCCATAGGATGGACACAGGTAAGACACTAGCTAGATACAGGCTAGACACAGGCTAGACACATGATAGAAACAGGCAAAACACAGGATAAAAAACCGGCCAGACATAGGCTTATTTAAGGATAGACATAGGATATACACAGAGTTGACACTGGGTAGACACTAGCTAGACACTTGCTAGACCCAGGCAAGACATTCGCTACGCACTGGATAGATATTGGCTAGACACTGGCTAGACACTGGCAAGACACTGGCTTGACACTGGCTAGACACTGGCTAGACATTGGCTAGACATTGGCTAGGCACTGGCTGGGCACTGGCTAGGCACTGGCTAGACATTGGCTAGGCACTGGCTGGGCACTGGCTAGGCACTGGCTAGGCACTGGCTAGGCACTGGCTGGGCACTGGCAAGGCACTGGCTAGGCACTGGCAAGGCACTGGCTAGGCACTGGCAAGGCACTGGCTAGGCACTGGCTAGGCACTGGCTAGGCACTGGCAAGGCACTGGCTGCACTGGCACTGGCTAGGCACTGACTAGGCACTGGCTGGGCATTGGCTAGGCACTGGCCAGGCACTGGCTAGGCACTGGCTAGGCACTAGCCAGGCACTGGCTAGGCACTGGCTAGGCACTGGCTAGGCACTGGCAAGGCACTGGCTAGGCACTGGCAAGGCACTGACTAGGCACTGGCTAGGCACTGGCTAGGCACTGGCCAGGCACTGGCTAGGCACTAGCCAGGCACTGGCTAGGCACTGGCTAGGCACTGGCTAGGCACTGGCTAGGCACTGGCTAGGCACTGGCCAGGCACTGGCTAGGCACTGGCCAGGCACTGGCTAGGCACTGGCAAGGCACTGGCTAGGCACTGGCCAGGCACTGGCTAGGCACTGGCCAGGCACTGGCTAGGCACTGGCCAGGCACTGGCTAGGCACTGGCCAGGCACTGGCTAGGCACTGGCTAGGCACTGGCTAGGCACTGGCTAGGCACTGGCCAGGCACTGGCTAGGCACTGGCTAGGCACTGGCCAGGCACTGGCTAGGCACTGGCCAGGTACTGGCTAGGCACTGGCCAGGTTTAGGCTAGGCACTGGCCAGGCACTGGCTGGGCACTGGCCAGGCACTGGCTGGGCACTGGCCAGGCACTGGCTAGGCACTGGCCAGGCACTGGCTAGGCACTCGCCAGGCACTGGCTAGGCACTCGCCAGGCACTGGCTAGGCACTGGCCAGGCACTGGCCAGGCACTGGCTAGGCACTCGCCAGGCACTGGCTAGGCACTGGCTAGGCACTGGCCAGGCACTGGCTAGGCACTGGCCAGGCACTGGCTAGGCACTGGCTAGGCACTGGCTAGGCACTGGCTAGGCAATGGCTAGGCACTGGCTAGGCACTGGCTAGGCACTGGCTAGGCACTGGCTAGGCACTGGCCAGGCACTGGCTAGGCACTGGCTAGGCACTGGCTAGGCACTGGCCAGGCACTGGCTAGGCACTGGCTAGGCACTGGCCAGGCACTGGCTAGGCACTGTTAAGGCACTGGCAAGGCACTGGCTAGGCACTGGCTAGGCACTGGCTAGGCACTGGCTAGGCACTGGCCAGGCACTGGCTAGGCACTGGCCAGGCACTGGCTAGGCACTGGCCAGGCACTGGCTAGGCACTGGCCAGGCACTGGCTAGGCACTGGCTAGGCACTGGCTAGGCACTGGCTAGGCACTGGCTAGGCACTGGCTAGGCACTGGCTAGGCACTGGCTAGGCACTGGCTAGGCACTGGCTAGGCACTGGCTAGGCACTGGCTAGGCACTGGCTAGGCACTGGCTAGGCACTGGCTAGGCACTGGCTAGGCACTGGTTAGGCACTGGCTAGGCACTGGTTAGGCACTGGCTAGGCACTGGTTAGGCACTGGCTAGACACAGGCTAGACACTGGCTAGGCACTGGCTAGGCACTGGCTAGGCACTGGCTAGGCACTGGCTAGGCACTGGCTAGGCACTGGCTAGTCACTGGCTAGGCACTGGTTAGGCACTGGCTTGTCACTGGCTAGGCACTGGCTAGGCACTGGCTAGGCACTGGCAAGGCACTGGCTAGGCACTGGCTAGGCACTGGCTAGACACTGGCTAGGCACTGGCTAGACACTGGCTAGGCACTGGCTAGGCTCTGGCTAGGCACTGGTTAGGCACTGGTTAGACACTGGCTAGGCACAGGCAAAGCACAAGATAAAAACAGGCTAGACACAAGCATAATTCAGGCTAGACACAACCTAATAACATGCAAGCCATAGGATGGACACAGGTAAGACACTAGCTAGATACAGGCTAGACACAGGCTAGACACATGATAGAAACAGGCAAAACACAGGATAAAAACCGGCCAGACATAGGCTTATTTAAGGATAGACATAGGATATACACAGAGTTGACACTGGGTAGACACTAGCTAGACACTTGCTAGACCCAGGCAAGACATTCGCTACGCACTGGATAGATATTGGCTAGACACTGGCTAGACACTGGCAAGACACTGGCTTGACACTGGCTAGACACTGGCTAGACATTGGCTAGACATTGGCTAGGCACTGGCTGGGCACTGGCTAGGCACTGGCTAGACATTGGCTAGGCACTGGCTGGGCACTGGCTAGGCACTGGCTAGGCACTGGCTAGGCACTGGCTGGGCACTGGCAAGGCACTGGCTAGGCATTGGCAAGGCACTGGCTAGGCACTGGCAAGGCACTGGCTAGGCACTGGCAAGGCACTGGCTAGGCACTGGCAAGGCACTGGCTAGGCACTGGCAAGGCACTGACTAGGCACTGGCTAGGCACTGGCTAGGCACTGGCCAGGCACTGGCTAGGCACTGGCTAGGCACTGGCTAGGCACTGGCTAGGCACTGGCTAGGCACTGGCTAGGCACTGGCTAGGCACTGGCTAGGCACTGGCTAGGCACTGGCCAGGCACTGGCTAGGCACTGGCTAGGCACTGGCTAGGCACTGGCTAGGCACTGGCCAGGCACTGGCTAGGCACTGGCTAGGCACTGGCTAGGCACTGGCCAGGCACTGGCTAGGCACTGGCTAGGCACTGGCTAGGCACTGGGCTCTGGCTAGGCACTGGCTAGGCACTGGCTAGGCACTGGCTAGGCACTGGCCAGGCACTGGCTAGGCACTGGCCAGGCACTGGCTAGGCACTGGCCAGGTTTAGGCTAGGCACTGGCCAGGCACTGGCTGGGCACTGGCTAGGCACTGGCTGGGCACTGGCCAGGCACTGGCTAGGCACTGGCCAGGCACTGGCTGGGCACTGGCCAGGCACTGGCTAGGCACTGGCCAGGCACTGGCTAGGCACTGGCCAGGCACTGGCTAGGCACTGGCTAGGCACTGGCTAGGCACTGGCTAGGCACTGGCTAGGCACTGGCCAGGCACTGGCTGGGCACTGGCCAGGCACTGGCTAGGCACTGGCCAGGCACTGGCTAGGCACTGGCCAGGCACTGGCTAGGCACTGGCTAGGCACTGGCCAGGCACTGGCTAGGCACTGGCCAGGCACTGGCTAGGCACTGGCCAGGCACTGGCTAGGCACTGGCCAGGCACTGGCCAGGCACTGGCCAGGCACTGGCTAGGCACTGGCCAGGCACTGGCTAGGCACTGGCCAGGCACTGGCTAGGCACTGGCCAGGCACTGGCTAGGCACTGGCCAGGCACTGGCTAGGCACTGGCCAGGCACTGGCTAGGCACTGGGCACTGGCACTGGCTAGACTGGCACTGGCCAGGCACTGGCTAGGCACTGGCTAGGCACTGGCTAGGCACTGGCTAGGCACTGGCTAGGCACTGGCTAGGCACTGGCCAGGCACTGGCTAGGCACTGGCTAGGCACTGGCTAGGCACTGGCTAGGCACTGGCTAGGCACTGGCTAGGCACTGGCTAGGCACTGGCTAGGCACTGGCTAGGCACTGGCTAGGCACTGGCTAGGCACTGGCTAGGCACTGGCTAGGCACTGGCTAGGCACTGGCTAGGCACTGGCCAGGGGCACTGGCTAGGCACTGGCTAGGCACTGGCTAGGCACTGGCTAGGCACTGGCCAGGCTCAGGCACTGGCTAGGCACTGGCTAGGCACTGGCTAGGCACTGGCCAGGCAGGCACTGGCTAGGCACTGGCTAGGCACTGGCTAGGCACTGGCTGGGCACTGGCTAGGCACTGGCCAGCAGGCACTGGCTAGGCACTGGCTAGGCACTGGCTAGGCACTGGCTAGGCACTGGCTAGGCACTGGCTGGGCACTGGCTAGGCACTGGCTAGGCACTGGCTAGGCACTGGCTAGGCACTGGCTAGGCACTGGCTGCTAGGCACTGGCTAGGCACTGGCTAGGCACTGGCTAGGCACTGGCTAGGCACTGGCTAGGCACTGGCTAGGCTGGGCACTGGCTAGGCACTGGCTAGGCACTGGCTAGGCACTGGCTAGGCACTGGCTAGGCACTGGCTAGGCACTGGCTAGGCACTGGCTAGGCACTGGCTAGCACTGGCTAGGCACTGGCTAGGCACTGGCTAGGCACTGGCTAGGCACTGGCTAGGCACTGGCTAGGCACTGGCTAGGCACTGGCCAGGCACTGGCTAGGCACTGGCTAGGCACTGGCCAGGCACTGGCTGCAGGCACTGGCTAGGCACTAGGCACTGGCTAGGCACTGGCTAGGCACTGGCTAGGCACTGGCTAGGCACTGGCTAGGCACTGGCTAGGCACTGGCTAGGCACTGGCTAGGCACTGGCTAGGCACTGGCTAGGCACTGGCTAGGCACTGGGCACTGGCCAGGCACTGGCTAGGCACTGGCTAGGCACTGGCTAGGCACTGGCTAGGCACTGGCTAGGCACTGGCTAGGCACTGGCTAGGCACTGGCTAGGCACTGGCTAGGCACTGGCTAGGCACTGGCTGGGCACTGGCTAGGCACTGGCTAAGGCACTGGCTAGGCACTGGCTAGGCACTGGCTAGGCACTGGCTAGGCACTGGCTAGGCACTGGCTAGGCACTGGCTAGGCACTGGCTAGGCACTGGCTAGGCACTGGCTAGGCACTGGCTAGGCACTGGCTAGGCACTGGCTAGGCACTGGCTAGGCACTGGCTAGGCAGGCACACTGGGCACTGGCTAGGCACTGGCTAGGCACTGGCTAGGCACTGGTTAGGCACTGGCTAGGCACTGGCTAGGCACTGGCTAGGCACTGGCTAGGCACTGGTAAGGCACTGGCTAGGCACTGGCTAGGCACTGGCTAGGCACTGGCTAGGCACTGGCTAGGCACTGGCTAGGCACTGGCTAGGCACTGGCTAGGCACTGGCTAGGCACTGGCTGCCAGGCACTGGCTAGGCACTGGCTGGGCACTGGCTGGGCACTGGCTGGGCACTGGCTAGGCACTGTGGCACTGGCTAGGCACTGGCTAGGCACTGGCTAGGCACTGGCCTAGGCACTGGCTAGGCACTGGCTGGGCACTGGCCAGGCACTGGCTAGGCACTGGCTAGGCACTGGCTAGGCACTGGCTAGGCACTGGCTAGGCACTGGCTAGGCACTGGCTAGGCACTGACTAGGCACTGGCTAGGCACTGGCTAGGCACTGGCTAGGCACTGGCTAGGCACTGGCTAGGCACTGGCTAGGAGCACTGGCTAGGCACTGGCTGGGCACTGGCTAGGCACTGGCTAGGCACTGGCTAGGCACTGGCTAGGCACTGGCTAGGCACTGGCTAGGCACTGGCTAGGCACTGGCTAGGCACTGGCTAGGCACTGGCTAGGCACTGGCTAGGCACTGGCTAGGCACTGGCTAGGCACTGGCTAGGCACTGGCTAGGCAGGCTGGCTAGGCACTGTAGACACTGGCTAGGCACTGGCTAGGCACTGGCTAGGCACTGGCTAGGCATTGGCTAGGCACTGGCTAGACACTGGCTAGGCACAGGCAAAGCACAAGATAAAACAGGCTAAGACACAAGCATAATTCAGGCTAGACACAACCTAATAACATGCAAGCCATAGGATGGACACAGGTAAGACACTAGCTAGATACAGGCTAGACACAGGCTAAACACATGATAGAAACAGGCAAAGCACAGGATGAAAACCGGCCAGACATAGGCTTATTTAAGGATAGACATAGGATATACACAGACTTGACACTGGGTAGACACTAGCTAGACACTTGCTAGACCCAGGCAAGACATTCGCTACGCAATGGCTAGGCACTGGCTAGGCACTGGCTTGTCACTGGCTAGGCACTGGCTAGACATTGGCTAGGCACTGGCTAGCCACTGGCTAGGCACTGGCTAGGCACTGGCTAGGCACTGGCTAGGCACTGGCTAGGCACTGGCTAGACATTGGCTAGGCACTGGCTGGGCACTGGCTAGGCACTGGCTAGGCACTGGCTAGGCACTGGCTAGGCACTGGCTGGGCACTGGCAAGGCACTGGCTAGGCACTGGCAAGGCACTGGCTAGGCACTGGCAAGGCACTGACTAGGCACTGGCTAGGCACTGGCTAGGCACTGGCCAGGCACTGGCTAGGCACTAGCCGGGCACTGGCTAGGCACTGGCTAGGCACTGCCTAGGCACTGGCCAGGCACTGGCTAGGCACTGGCTAGGCACTGGCTAGGCACTGCCTAGGCACTGGCTAGGCACTGGCTAGGCACTGGCTAGGCACTGCCTAGGCACTGGCTAGGCACTGGCTAGGCACTGGCTAGGCACTGGCTAGGCACTGGCTAGGCACTGGCTAGGCACTGGCTAGGCACTGTTAAGGCACTGTTAAGGCACTGTTAAGGCACTGGCAAGGCACTGGCTAGGCACTGGCTAGGCACTGGCTAGGCACTGGCTAGGCACTGGCTAGGCACTGGCTAGGCACTGGCTAGGCACTGGCTAGGCACTGGCTAGGCACTGGCTAGGCACTGGCTAGGCACTGGCTAGGCACTGGCTAGGCACTGGCTAGGCACTGGCTAGGCACTGGCTAGGCACTGGCTGGCAGGCACTGGCTAGGCACTGGCTAGGCACTGGCTAGGCACTGGCTAGGCACTGGCTAGGCACTGGCTAGGCACTGGCTAGGCACTGGCTAGGCACTGGCTAGGCACTGGCTAGGCACTGGCTAGGCACTGGCCAGGCACTGGCTAGGCACTCGCCAGGCACTGGCTAGGCACTCGCCAGGCACTGGCCAGGCACTGGCTAGGCACTGGCCAGGCACTGGCTAGGCACTGGCTAGGCACTGGCTAGGCACTGGCTAGGCACTGGCTAGGCACTGGCTAGGCACTGGCTAGGCACTGGCTAGGCACTGGCTAGGCACTGGCTAGGCACCTGGCCAGGCACTGGCTAGGCACTGGCTAGGCACTGGCCAGGCACTGGCCAGGCACTGGCTAGGCACTGGCTAGGCACTGGCTAGGCACTGGCTAGGCACTGGCTAGGCACTGGCTAGGCACTGGCTAGGCACTGGCTAGGCACTGGCTAGGCACTGGCTAGGCACTGGCTAGGCACTGGCTAGGCACTGGCCAGGCACTGGCCAGGCACTGGCTAGGCACTGGCTAGGCACTGGCTAGGCACTGGCCAGGCACTGGCCAGGCACTGGCCAGGCACTGGCCAGGCACTGGCCAGGCACTGGCCAGGCACTGGCCAGGCACTGGCTAGGCACTGGCTAGGCACTGGCCAGGCACTGGCTAGGCACTGTTAAGGCACTGGCAAGGCACTGGCTAGGCACTGGCTAGGCACTGGCTAGGCACTGGCTAGGCACTGGCTAGGCACTGGCTAGGCACTGGCTAGGCACTGGCTAGGCACTGGCTAGGCACTGGCTAGGCACTGGCTAGGCACTGGCCAGGCACTGGCTAGGCACTGGCTAGGCACTGGCTAGGCACTGGCTAGGCACTGGCTAGGCACTGGCCAGGCACTGGCTAGGCACTGTTAAGGCACTGGCAAGGCACTGGCTAGGCACTGGCTAGGCACTGGCTAGGCACTGGCTAGGCACTGGCTAGGCACTGGCTAGGCACTGGCTAGGCACTGGCTAGGCACTGGCTAGGCACTGGCTAGGCACTGGCTAGGCACTGGCTAGGCACTGGCTAGGCACTGGCTAGGCACTGGCTAGGCACTGGCTAGGCACTGGCTAGGCACTGGCTGGGCACTGGCCTAGGCACTGGCTAGGCACTGGCTAGGCACTGGCTGGGCACTGGCTAGGCACTGGCTAGGCACTGGCTAGGCACTGGCTAGGCACTGGCTAGGCACTGGCCAGGCACTGGCTGCAGGCACTGGCTAGGCACTGGCTAGGCACTGGCCAGGCACTGGCTAGGCACTGGCTAGGCACTGGCTAGGCACTGGCTAGGCACTGGCTAGGCACTGGCTAGGCACTGGCTAGGCACTGGCTAGGCACTGGCTAGGCACTGGCTAGGCACTGGCTAGGCACTGGCTAGGCACTGGCTAGGCACTGGCTAGGCACTGGCTAGGCACTGGCTAGGCACTGGCTAGGCACTGGCTAGGCACTGGCTAGGCACTGGCTAGGCACTGGCTGGGCACTAGCTAGGCACTGGCTAGGCACTGGCTAGGCACTGGCTTGGCACTGGCTAGGCACTGGCTTGGCACTGGCTAGGCACTGGCTTGTCACTGGCTAGGCACTGGTTAGGCACTGGTTAGGCACTGGCTTGTCACTGGCTAGGCACTGGCTAGGCACTGGCTTGGCACTGGCAAGGCACTCGCTAGGCTGGCAAGGCACTCGCTAGGCTGGCTAGGCACTGGCTAGACACTGGCTAGGCACTGGCTAGACACTGGCTAGGCACTGGCTAGGCTTTGGCTAGGCACTGGTTAGACACTGGCTAGGCACAGGCAAAGCACAAGATAAAAACAGGCTAGACACAAGCATAATTCAGGCTAGACACAACCTAATAACATGCAAGCCATAGGATGGACACAGGTAAGACACTAGCTAGATACAGGCTAGACACAGGCTAAACACATGATAGAAACAGGCAAAGCACAGGATGAAAACCGGCCAGACATAGGCTTATTTAAGGATAGACATAGGATATACACAGACTTGACACTGGGTAGACACTAGCTAGACACTTGCTAGACCCAGGCAAGACATTCGCTACGCACTGGCTAGGCACTGGCTAGGCACTGGCTTGTCATTGGCTAGGCACTGGCTAGACATTGGCTAGGCACTGGCTAGCCAATGGCTAGGCACTGGCTAGGCACTGGCTAGGCACTGGCTAGGCACTGGCTAGGCACTGGCTAGGCACTGGCTAGACATTGGCTAGGCACTGGCTGGGCACTGGCTAGGCACTGGCTAGGCACTGGCTAGGCACTGGCTGGGCACTGGCAATGCACTGGCTAGGCACTGGCAAGGCACTGGCTAGGCACTGGCAAGGCACTGACTAGGCACTGGCTAGGCACTGGCCAGGCACTGGCTAGGCACTAGCCGGGTACTGGCTAGGCACTGGCTAGGCACTGCCTAGGCACTGGCCAGGCACTGGCTAGGCACTGGCTAGGCACTGGCTAGGCACTGCCTAGGCACTGGCTAGGCACTGGCTAGGCACTGGCTAGGCACTGCCTAGGCACTGGCTAGGCACTGCCTAGGCACTGGCCAGGCACTGGCTAGGCACTGGCTAGGCACTGGCTAGGCACTGGCTAGGCACTGGCTAGGCACTGGCTAGGCACTGTTAAGGCACTGTTAAGGCACTGTTAAGGCACTGGCAAGGCACTGGCTAGGCACTGGCTAGGCACTGGCTAGGCACTGGCTAGGCACTGGCTAGGCACTGGCTAGGCACTGGCTAGGCACTGGCTAGGCACTGGCTAGGCACTGGCTAGGCACTGGCTAGGCACTGGCTAGGCACTGGCTAGGCACTGGCTAGGCACTGGCTAGGCACTGGCTAGGCACTGGCTAGGCACTGGCTAGACACTGGCTAGGCACAGGCAAAGCACAAGATAAAAACAGGCTAGACACAAGCATAATTCAGGCTAGACACAACCTAATAACATGCAAGCCATAGGATGGACACAGGTAAGGCACTAGCTAGATACAGGCTAGACACAGGCTAAACACATGATAGAAACAGGCAAAACACAGGATGAAAACCGGCCAGACATAGGCTTATTTAAGGATAGACATAGGATATACACAGACTTGACACTGGGTAGACACTAGCTAGACACTTGCTAGACCCAGGCAAGACATTCGCTACGCACTGGATAGATATTGGCTAGACACTGGCTAGACACTGGCTTGACACTGGCTAGACACTGGCTAGACATTGGCTAGACATTGGCTAGGCACTGGCTGGGCACTGGCTAGGCACTGGCTAGACATTGGCTAGGCACTGGCTGGGCACTGGCTAGGCACTGGCTAGGCACTGGCTAGGCACTGGCTAGGCACTGGCTGGGCACTGGCAATGCACTGGCTAGGCACTGGCTAGGCACTGGCTAGGCACTGTTAAGGCACTGTTAAGGCACTGTTAAGGCACTGGCAAGGCACTGGCTAGGCACTGGCTAGGCACTGGCTAGGCACTGGCTAGGCACTGGCTAGGCACTGGCTGCAGGCACTGGCTAGGCACTGGCTAGGCACTGGCTAGGCACTGGCTAGGCACTGGCTAGGCACTGGCCTAGGCACTGGCTAGGCACTGGCTAGGCACTGGCTAGGCACTGGCTAGGCACTGGCTAGGCACTGGCTAGGCACTGGCTAGGCACTGGCTAGACACTGGCTAGGCACAGGCAAAGCACAAGATAAAAACAGGCTAGACACAAGCATAATTCAGGCTAGACACAACCTAATAACATGCAAGCCATAGGATGGACACAGGTAAGGCACTAGCTAGATACAGGCTAGACACAGGCTAAACACATGATAGAAACAGGCAAAACACAGGATGAAAACCGGCCAGACATAGGCTTATTTAAGGATAGACATAGGATATACACAGACTTGACACTGGGTAGACACTAGCTAGACACTTGCTAGACCCAGGCAAGACATTCGCTACGCACTGGATAGATATTGGCTAGACACTGGCTAGACACTGGCTTGACACTGGCTAGACACTGGCTAGACATTGGCTAGACATTGGCTAGGCACTGGCTGGGCACTGGCTAGGCACTGGCTAGACATTGGCTAGGCACTGGCTGGGCACTGGCTAGGCACTGGCTAGGCACTGGCTAGGCACTGGCTAGGCACTGGCTGGGCACTGGCAATGCACTGGCTGGGCACTGGCAATGCACTGGCTAGGCACTGGCAAGGCACTGGCTAGGCACTGGCAAGGCACTGACTAGGCACTGGCTAGGCACTGGCTAGGCACTGGCCAGGCACTGGCTAGGCACTGGCTAGGCACTGGCTAGGCACTGGCTAGGCACTGGCCAGGCACTGGCTAGGCACTGGCTAGGCACTGGCTAGGCACTGGCTAGGCACTGGCTAGGCACTGGCTAGGCACTGGCTAGGCACTGGCTAGGCACTGGCTAGGCACTGGCTAGGCACTGGCTAGGCACTGGCTAGGCACTGGCTAGCCTGTTAAGGCACTGTTAAGGCACTGTAAGGCACTGGCAAGGCACTGGCTAGGCACTGGCAAGGCACTGGCTAGGCACTGGCTAGGCACTGGCTAGGCACTGGCCAGGCACTGGCTAGGCACTGGCTAGGCACTGGCTAGGCACTGGCTAGGCACTGGCTAGGCACTGGCTAGGCACTGGCTAGGCACTGGCTAGGCACTGGCTAGGCACTGGCTAGGCACTGGCCAGGCACTGGCTAGGCACTGGCTAGGCACTGGCTAGGCACTGGCTAGGCACTGGCTAGGCACTGGCTAGGCACTGGCTAGGCACTGGCTAGGCACTGGCTAGGCACTGGCTAGGCACTGGCTAGGCACTGGCTAGGCACTGGCTAGGCACTGGCTAGGCACTGGCTAGACACTGGCTAGACACTGGCTAGACACTGGCTAGGCACTGGCTAGACACTGGCTAGACACTGGCTAGGCACTGGCTAGACACTGGCTAGGCACTGGCTAGGCACCGGCTAGACACTGGCTAGGCACTGGCTAGACACTGGCTAGGCACTGGCTAGACACTGGCTAGGCACTGGCTAGACACTGGCTAGGCACTGGCTAGACACTGGCACTGGCTAGGCACTGGCTAGGCACTGGCTAGGCACTGGTTAAGGCACTGGCAAGGCACTGGCTAGGCACTGGCTAGGCACTGGCTAGGCACTGGCTAGGCACTGGCTAGGCACTGGCTAGGCACTGGCTAGGCACTGGCCAGGCACTGGCTAGGCACTGTTAAGGCACTGGCAAGGCACTGGCTAGGCACAGACTAGGCACTGGCTAGGCACTGGCTAGGCACTGGCTAGGCACTGGCTAGGCACTGGCAATGCACTGGCTAGGCACTGGCTAGGCACTGGTTAGGCACTGGCTAGGCACTGGCTAGGCACTGGCTAGGCACTGGCTAGGCACTGGCTAGGCACTGGCTAGGCACTGGCTAGGCACTGGCTAGGCACTGGCTAGGCACTGGCTAGGCACTGGCTAGGCACTGGCTAGGCACTGGCTAGGCACTGGCTAGGCACTGGCTAGGCACTGGCTAGGCACTGGCTAGGCACTGGCTAGGCACTAGCTAGGCACTGGCTAGGCACTGGCTAGGCACTGGCTAGGCACTGGCTAGGCACTGGCTAGGCACTGGCTAGGCACTGGCTAGGCACTGGCTAGTCACTGGCTAGGCACTGGCTAGGCACTGGCTAGGCACTGGCTAGGCACTGGCAAGGCACTGGCTAGGCACTGGCTAGGCACTGGCTAGACACTGGCTAGGCACTGGCTAGACACTGGCTAGGCACTGGCTAGACACTGGCTAGGCACTGGCTAGACACTGGCTAGGCACTGGCTAGGCATTGGCTAGGCACTGGTTAGACACTGGCTAGGCACAGGCAAAGCACAAGATAAAAACAGGCTAGACACAAGCATAATTCAGGCTAGACACAACCTAACTAACATGCAAGCCATAGGATGGACACAGGTAAGACACTAGCTAGATACAGGCTAGACACAGGCTAAACACATGATAGAAACAGGCAAAACACAGGATGAAAACCGGCCAGGCATAGGCTTAGGTATGGATAGACATAGGATATACACAGACTTGACACTGGGTAGACACTAGCTAGACACTTGCTAGACACAGGCAAGACATTGGCTAGGCACTGGCTAGGCACTGGCTAGGCACTGGCTAGGCACTGGCTAGGCACTGGCTAGCCAATGGCTAGGCACTGGCTAGCCAATGGCTAGGCACTGGCTAGGCACTGGCTAGGCACTGGCTAGGCACTGGCTAGGCACTGGCTAGGCACTGGCTAGGCACTGGCTAGGCACTGGCTAGGCACTGGCTAGACACTGGCTAGGCACTGGCTAGGCACTGGCTAGGCACTAGGCACTGGCTAGGCACTGGCTAGGCACTGGCTAGGCACTGGCTAGGCACTGGCTAGGCACTGGCTAGGCACTGGCTAGGCACTGGCTAGGCACTGGCTAGGCACTGGCTAGGCACTGGCTAGGCACTGGCTCAGGCACTGGCTGCTAGGCACTGGCTAGGCACTGGCTAGGCACTGGCTAGGCACTGGCTAGGCACTGGCTAGGCACTGGCTAGGCACTGGCTAGGCACTGGCTAGGCACTGGCTAGGCACTGGCTAGGCACTGGCTAGGCACTGGCTAGGCACTGGCTAGGCACTGGCTAGGCACTGGCTAGGCACTGTTAAGGCACTGGCTAGGCACTGGCTAGGCACTGGCTAGGCACTGGCTAGGCACTGGCTAGGCACTGGCTAGGCACTGGCTAGGCACTGGCTAGGCACTGGCTAGGCACTGGCTAGGCACTGGCTAGGCACTGGCTAGGCACTGGCTAGGCACTGGCTAGGCACTGGCTAGGCACTGGCTAGGCACTGGCTAGGCACTGGCTAGGCACTGGCTAGGCACTGGCTATGGCACTGGCACTGGCTAGGCACTGGCTAGGCACTGGCTAGGCACTGGCTAGGCACTGGCTAGGCACTGGCTAGGCACTGGCTAGGCACTGGCTAGGCACTGGCTAGGCACTGGCTAGGCACTGGCTAGACACTGGCTAGGCACTGGCTAAGCACTGGCTAGGCACAGGCTAGGCACTAGCATAGGCATTCTGGCTAGGCACAACCTAATAACATGCAAGCCATTGGCTGGACACAGGCTAAGGCACTGGCTAGACACTGGCTAGACACTGGCTAAACACTGGATAGACACAAGCAAAACACAGGCTGGACACTGGCCAGACACTGGCTAGGCATTTAAGGATAGACATTGGATAGACACTGACTTGACACTGGCTAGACACTGGCTAGACACTTGCTAGGCACAGGCAAGACATTCGCTAGGCACTGGATAGACATTGGCTAGACACTGGCTAGACACTGGCTAGACACTGGCTAGACACTGGCTAGACACTGGCTAGGCACTGGCTAGGCACTGGCTAGGCACTGGCTAGACACTGGCTAGGCACTGGCTAGGCACTGGCTAGGCACTGGCTAGGCACTGGCTAGGCACTGGCTAGGCACTGGCTAGGCACTGGCTGGGCACTGGCTAGGCACTGGCTAGGCACTGGCTAGGCACTGGCTAGGCACTGGCTAGGCACTGGCTAGGCACTGGCTAGGCACTGGCTAGGCACTGGCTAGGCACTGGCTAGGCACTGCTAAGGCACTGGCTAGGCACTGGCTAGGCACTGGCTAGGCACTGGCTAGGCACTGGCTAGGCACTGGCTAGGCACTGGCTAGGCACTGGCTAGGCACTGGCTAGGCACTGGCTAGGCACTGGCTAGGCACTGGCTAGGCACTGGCTAGGCACTGGCTAGGCACTGGCTAGGCACTGGCTGGGCACTGGCTAGGCACTGGCTAGGCACTGGCTAGGCACTGGCTAGGCACTGGCTAGGCACTGGCTAGGCACTGGCTAGGCACTGGCTAGGCACTGGCTAGGCACTGGCTAGGCACTGGCTAGGCACTGGCTGGGCACTGGCTAGGCACTGGCTGGGCACTGGCTGGGCACTGGCTGGGCACTGGCTAGGCACTGGCTAGGCACTGGCTGGGCACTGGCTGGGCACTGGCTGGGCACTGGCTGAGGCACTGGCTGGGCACTGGCTAGGCACTGGCTAGGCACTGGCTGGGCACTGGTTAGGCACTGGCTAGGCACTGGCTAGGCACTGGCTAGGCACTGGCTAGGCACTGGCTAGGCACTGGCTAGGCACTGGCTAGGCACTGGCTAGGCACTGGCTAGGCACTGGCTAGGGCACTGGCTGGGCACT
Organism: Zaprionus africanus; assembly: GCA_018151435.1. Classification (NCBI taxonomy): domain Eukaryota; kingdom Metazoa; phylum Arthropoda; class Insecta; order Diptera; family Drosophilidae; genus Zaprionus; species Zaprionus africanus. The sequence goes on from JAECXB010002304.1 coordinate 30,730, forward strand.
GGCTAGGCACTGGCTAGGCACTGGCTAGGCACTGGCTAGGCACTGGCTCAGGCACTGGCTAGGCACTGGCTAGGCACTGGCTAGGCACTGGCCAGGCACTGGCTAGGCACTGGCTAGGCACTGGCTGGCACTGGCCAGGCACTGGCTAGGCACTGGCTAAGCACTAGCTGGGCACTAGCTAGACACTGGCTAGGCACTAGCTAGGCACTGGCTAGGCACTGGCTAGACACTGGCTGGGCACTGGCTGGGCACTGGCTGGGCACTGGCTAGGCACTGGCTAGGCACTGGCTAGGCACTGGCTGGGCACTGGGGCACTGGCTAGGCACTGGCTAGGCACTGGCTAGGCACTGGCTAGGCACTGGCTGGGCACTGGCTGGGCACTGGCTGGGCACTGGCTGGGCACTGGCTAGGCACTGGCTAGGCACTGGCTAGGCACTGGCTAGGCACTGGCTAGGCACTGGCTGAGCACTGGCTAGGCACTGACTGAGCGCTAATTCAGGCACTGACTTCAGGCACTGACTGGGCACTGGGCTAGGCACTGGCTGGGCGCACTGGCTGGGCACTGGCTGGGCACTGAGCTAGGCACTATTGGAACACTTTTAGACACTTTGCGATTGGACACTGACTAGGCACTGGCTGGGCACTGTGCTAGGCACTGACAAGGGCACCTGGTTGGGCACTGGCTGGGCACTGGTTGGTGCACTGACTGGGCACTGGCTCAGGCACTGACTGGGCACTGAGCATATGGCACTGGCTTGGGCGCTGGCTAGGCACTGACTGGGCACTGTTGGGCACTGACTGGACATGACTGGGCACTGGCTGGACGCTGAAGCTGGGCAGTGGCTGAGCACTGTTAAGGCACTGGCAAGGCACTGACTGGGCACTGGCTGGGCACTGTGGGCACTGTGCATTCATGGGCACTGGCTGGGCACTGGCTGGGCATAGGCTGGGCACTGAAGCTGGGCACTGGCTGGGCACTGACTGGGCACTGACTATCTGCTGGCTGGGCACTGAAGCTGGGCACTTGCTGAAGCACTGTGCAAGGCACTGGCTAGGCACTTATGAGCACTGGCTGGGCACTGAAGCTGGGCACTGACAAGACACTGGCTGGGCAGCGCTTGCTGGGCACTGACTGGGCACTGGCTAAGGCACTGGCTGGATGCTGGCTGGGCACTGGCTGGGACACTGGCTGGGCACTGGCTGGGCCCTGTTGAAGTAAAGGAAGCACTTCTTAGGGCACTCTGTGACAAGACACCCTGACTGGGCACTGGCTGGGCACTGGCTGGGCACTGGCTGAGGACTTCGGCTGGGCGCTGACTGGGCGCTGGCTGGGCACTGGCCTGGGCTTGCCTGACTGGGCGCTGTTTCAATGCGCTGGCTGGAGCGCTGACTGGGCGCCAGCTGGGCGCTGTTGGGCACTGGCTGGGCGCCAGCTGGGCACTTTAGCTGGGCGCTGTGGGCGCTTGCTGGGCGCTGGCTGGGCGACTGGCTGGGCACTTTGTTGGGCACTGGCTGGGCACTGGCTGGGCCTGGGCCGGGCACTGGCTGGGCGCTAGTTGGGCACTAGTTGGGCACTGGCTGGGCCTGGCTGGGCACTGGCTGGGCGCTGGCTGGGCACTGGCTGGGCTGCTGGCTGGGCACTGACTGGGCGCTGGCTGGGCACTGGCTAACAGGCACTGGCTATGGGCACTGGCTGTGGCACTGACTAGGTACTGGCTGAGCACTGGCTGAGCACTGGCTGGGCACTGGCTGGGCACTGGCTGGGCGCGGACACTGAAAGCCAGCAGACACTGGCCAGGCACTGCCGAGACACTGGCTAGTCACTGGCTAGACACTGGCTAGACACCCTAGCCAAACTGGCTAGGCACTAGCTGAACACAGGCTACACACTGGCTATGCCCTGGGCTACACACTGGCTCAGACAATGAAATTTCTTTGGAAAGGCACTGACTAGACACTATTTCAGCACTGGCTAGGCACTGACTGGGCACTGGCTAGCACTGGCTGGGCACTGACTGGAGCACTATTGGGCACTGTGGCTAGCTGGCTGAGCACTGGCTGAGCACTATTGGGCACTATTAGGTATAATGGAAAGGCACTCTCAATGGGCACTATTTGACTTTTCATTTGAGCACTGGCCTGGGCACTGGCTGGGCACTGAGGCTGGGCACTGATAGGCACTGTTAGCAAGGCACTGGCTATGGGCACTGGCTGGGCGCCCTGGCTGGGCACTGTGGCTGGGCACTGGCTGGGCACTGGCTGGGCACTGGCTGGGCACTGGCTGGGCACTGAGCGGCACAGGCACTGGCTGGGCACTGGCTGGAGCACTGGCTGGGGCACTGGCTGGAGCACTGGCGAGAGGACTGTTTCAGGCACTGTGAAGGCGCTGGAAAGGCACTGTTGCGACGCACAAGCGAGGCACTGGCTGGGCACTGGCTGGGCACTGGCTGGGCATGGTTGGAGCACTGGCTGGGCACTGGCTGGGCACTGTCCAGCGGGCACTGGCTGGGCACTGGCTAGGCACTGGCTAGGCACTAGCTGGGCACTGGCCGAACTGTGGCTAGCAACTTGCTGACGGGCACTGGCTGGGCACTGGCCAGGCACTGGCTGGGCACTGGCCAGGCACTGGCTAGGCACTGCCTGGGCACTGGCCAGGCACTGTTAGGCCTCTCATGGAAAGGCACTGGCCAGGCACTAGCTGGGCACTGGCTGGGCACTGGCTGGGC
>JAECXB010002305.1:0-23021 GCA_018151435.1 Zaprionus africanus
GGCACTGGCTAGGCACTGGCTGGAACTGGCTGGGCACTGGCTGGGCGCACTGGCGCTGGAGCACTGGCTGGCCTCCGAAGCACTATTTCAGGCACTGTTTCTTGGGCAAGCGCACTGAGCTGGGCACTGGCTGGAGCGCTGTGGCTGGGCACTGTGGGCTACCACTGACTGAGCTGGGCACTGACTGGGCACTGACTGGGCACTGGCTAAGACCCTGACTGGGCACTGGCTGGGCTGCTGACTGGGCACTGACTGAGGCTCAATGACTGGGCACTGGCCAGAGGACACTATTTCAGGCACTGGCTGGGCACTGGCTGGGCACTGGCTGGGCACTGGCCTACAGACACTAGAAGCTGGGCACTGACTGGGCATGGGCTTTGTACTATTGACACGGCACTGACTGAGAACTCAGCTGGGCACTGGCCACAGGCACTGACTGGGCACTGACTGGGCACTGGCTAGACACTGGCAGCGCTGGCGTGGGCCACTGGCTGGGCCCTGAGGGCAAGCCTGAATGTCAAAAACAGACTGAACCCACCAAGAAGCATGATTCAGGCTAGACACAACCTAATTACATGCAAAGCCGTAGGATGGACACCTTGGGTAAGACACTAACTGGGCTACAGACATGGGAAGACTTGACACTGGGTGGAGCCTAGCTAGACACTTACTAGACCCAAGGTAAGACATTCACTTCTACGCACTGGATAGATATTGGCTAGACACTGGCTAGACACTGCAAGACGCTGGCTTGACACTGGCTAGACGCTGGCTAGCACTGATGACTGAAGCACTGGCTGGACATTGGCTGGGCACTGGCTGGGCACACTGACTAGGCTATTGGCTAGCACATTGGCTAAGGCACTGGCTGGGCACTGGCCCTGAACACGTGGCTGGGCAATGTGGCCCTGAGCACTGGCTGGGCTGATGACTGGGCTGTGGCTGGAGCACTGGCTCGGAGCTGGCACCATTGGCTAGACATTGCAAGTGACTGGCTGGACGCACTATTTCTTGGGCACTGGGTGTTAGACATTTCTCTCGCTGGCTGAAGCACTATTTCTGGGTTCTCGTAGCAAGACACTGACTACAGAGCACTGGCTGGGCACTGGCAATGCACTGACCGGGCACTCACTGAACTGTGGAGCACTGGCTGGGCACTGGCAATGCATGGCCAGGCACTGGCCCGGCCCTGCCTTAGGCACTTGTGGAGCACTAGGCTATGGAGCACATTTCAAGGTGCTATTTCTGGAGCACTGGCTCTGAGCTTGCACTGGCTGGGCACTGGCTGGAGCACTGGCTGGGCGCACTATTACAAGGCGCTGGCGGCTCCTGGGCACTAGGCTGCATGGGCACTTTGACCGGGCGCTATTGAGGCACTAATTGGGCACTGGCTGGGCACTGGCTGGGCACTGGCTCAGGCGCTGGCCCTCAGGCACTGTGACTGGGCACTGAGCGCTGGGCACTGGCGCTGGGCACTGGCTAGACACTGGCTGGGCACTGGCTAAGCACTCGGCAAGGCACTAGCTGGCTAGAACTTGCTGAAGGCCCTGGCCAATAACTAGCATTAAAATCTGACATGAACACTATTCAGACACTGTTCTCGAACCTGGGCCCCAGACACACTTCAATGGGCACTGACTATGCATATTATTCCTACAGGCACTGTGGCTGTCACTGACTGGGCACTGGATAGGCACCTGGCTAAGCACTAGTTAGGACTAGCTAGGCACTGGCTAGGCACTGGCTAGGCAACAGCTAGGCACTGGCTAGGCACTGGCTAAGCACTGGGTAGGCACTGGCTAGACACTGGCTGGGCACTGGCTAGGCACTGGCTAGGCACTGGCTGAGCACTGGCTGGGACACTGGCTAGGCACTGCTGGGCACTGGTTAGGCACTGGCTAGGCACGGCGAAGGCACTGGCTAAACACTGGCTAGGCACAAAGCGAAAAAGGAAACTCGGCTAGACACTAAAGCCAGAAACTGGTAAGACACTAGCTAGATACTGGGCTACACACTTAAACAGGAAACGAACCCGATAGGCTTGGATAGACAAAGGCTAAGCACTGGCTTGGCACTGGGGTGCACTTAGCTAGGCACTGGCTAGACAATACACTGGCTAGACATTGGCTATGTTCACTGGCTGCCACTGGCTAGGCACTGGCTGGACACTCTCTAGTGAACTGGCCAGGAACTGGCTAAGCACCTGGCTAGGCACTGGCTAGGCACTGGCCGGGCACTGGCTAGGCACTGGCTAGGCACTGGCTGGGCACTGGCTAAGCACTGGCTGGGCACTGGCTAGGCCCAATGGCTAGGCACTGGCAAAGCACTGGATAGGAAAAGACTGGGCACTGGCTAAGCACTGGCTAGACACTAGCTAAACATTGGCTTGTCACTGGCTGGGCACAGGTTAGGCACTAGGTGACATTGGATAGGAACTGGCATAGGCACTGGCTAGGTACAGACAAGGCATTGGCTAGGCATAGGCTATGCACAGACTCGGCACCGGTAGCCACTGGCTAGACACTGGCTAAAGGCACTGGCTTCGAACTGGCAATGCCCCTGGCTAGGCACAAGCTAGGCACTGGCTAGGCACTGATTAGACACTGGCTGGGCACTGGCTTACTGCACTGGCTGGGCACTGGCTGGGCTCTAGCGCTGGGCACTGGCCCTGAACACAGGCTGGGCACTGGCTGGGCACTGGCTGGAAATTGGCCTGGGCACTGGCTAGGCACTGGCCAGGCACTATTTGGGCACTGGCTAGGCACGGGCTACGCACTGGCTAGGCACTGGCTGGACACTGGCTAGGCACTGGCTAGGCACTGGCTAAGCACTGGCTAGGCATTGGTCTAGGCACTGGCTAGGCACTGGCTAAGTACCGGGCAAGGCACTAGCTAGACACTGGCTGGGCAATAACAACGCATTGGCTCGGCACTAGCTAGGCACTGGCTACGAACTGGTTAGGCAACAGGCTAGGCACTGGCAGGGCACTGGCTATGCTCTGGCTAGGCACTGGCTGGGCACTGGCTAGGCACTGGCTAGGCACTAGCTAAGCACTAGTTGGGCACTGGCTAGGCACTGTTTAGGCACTGCGTGGACACTGGCTAGGCGCTGGCTGGGCACTGGCTAGGCGCTGGCCGGGCACTGGCTGGGCACTGGCTAGGCACTGGCTGGGCACTGGCTGGGCACTGGCTGGGGCACCTGGTTGGGCACTATTTGGGCACTCGGCTAGACACTGGCTAGTCACTGGCTGGACACTGGCTAGACACTAACCGGGAACTAGCTAGGCACTGGCTAGCCAAAAGCTACACATTGGCTCGGCAAGGTCTAAGCACTGGCTCGGCACTGGCTGGGCACTGGCTAGGCACTGGCTAAGCACTGGCTAGGCACTGGCTAGGCACTGGCTAGGCTGGTAGGCACAGGCTAGGCACTGGCTAGGCACTGGCCTGGCACTATTTGGGCACTGGCTGGGCACTATGGTCTAGCCCCTAGTTGGGCACTGGCTAAGCACTGGCTGGGCACTGGGTTGGGCACTGGCTGAGCACTGGCTAGGCACTGAATGGGCACTGGCTAGGAACTGGTTGGGCACTGGCTGGGCACTGGCTAGGCACTGGCTGGGCACTGGCTGGGCACTTCGGCTGGGCACTGGCCAGGCACTGGCTAGGCACTGGCTGGGCACTAGGCTAGGCACTGGCTGGGAAATGGCTGGGCACTGGCTAGGCACTGGCTGGGGCACTAGCTTGGCACTGGCCAAGCACTGGCTGGGCACTGGCTGGGCACTGGCTAGGCACTGGCTAGGCACTGACTAGGCACTGGCTGGGGCACTGGCTAGGCACTGGCTAGGCACTGGTTAGGCACTGGCTAGGCACTGGCTAGGCACTGGCTGGGCACTGGCTGGACACTGGCTAGGCACTGGCTAGGCACTGGCTAGGCACTGGCTAGACACTGGCTAGGCACTGGCTAGACACTGGCTAGGCACTGGCTAGGCACTGGCTAGGCACTGGCTAGGCACTGGCTAGGCACTGGCTAGGCACTGGCTAGGCACTGGCTGGGCACTGGCTAGGCACTGGCTAAGCACTGGCTAGGCACTGGCTAGGCACTGGCTAGGCACTGGCTAGGCACTGGCTAGGCACTGGCTAGGCACTGGCTAGGACACTGGCTAGGCACTGGCTAGGCACTGGCTAGGCACTGGCTAGGCACTGGCTAGGCACTGGCTAGGCACTGGCTGGGCACTGGCTAGGCACTGGCTAGGCACTGGCTGGGCACTGGCTAGGCACTGGCTAGGCACTGGCTAGGCACTGGCTAGGCACTGGCTAGGCACTGGCTAGGCACTGGCTAGGCACTGGCTAGGCACTGGCTAGGCACTGGCCAGGCACTGGCTAGGCACTGGCTAGGCACTGGCTAGGCACTGGCTAGGCACTGGCTAGGCACTGGCTGGGCACTGGCTAGGCACTGGCTAGGCACTGGCTAGGCACTGGCTAGGCACTGGCTAGGCACTGGCTAGGCACTGGCTAGGCACTGGGCACTGGCTAGGCACTGGCTAGGCACTGGCTAGGCACTGGCTAGGCACTGGCTAGGCACTGGCTAGGCACTGGCTAGGCACTGGCTAGGCACTGGCTAGGCACTGGCTAGGCACTGGCTAGGCACTGGCTAGGCACTGGCTAGGCACTGGCTAGACACTGGCTAGGCACAGGCAAAGCACATGATAAAACACTGGCTAGACACAAGCATAATTCAGGCTAGACACAACCAATTACAAGCACGTGGGATGGACACAGGTAAGACACTAGCTAGATACAGGCTAGACACTGAATAGAAACAGGCAAAAATCAGGATGAAAACCGGCCAACATAGGCTTATTTAAGGATAGACATAGGATATACACAGACTTGACACTGGGTAGACACTAGCTAGACACTTGCTAGACCCAGGCAAGACATTCGCTAGGCACTGGATAGACATTGGCTAGACACTGGCTAGACACTGGCAAGACACTGGCTTGACACTGGCTAGACACTGGCTAGGCACTGGCTAGGCACTGGCTAGGCACTGGCTAGGCACTGGCTAGGCACTGGCTAGGCACTGGCTAGGCACTGGCTAGACACTGGCTAGGCACTGGCTAGGCACTGGCTAGGCACTGGCTGGCTAGGCATGGCTGGCTAGGCACTGGCTAGACACTGGCTAGGCACTGGCTAGGCACTGGCTAGGCACTGGCTAGACATTGGCTAGACATTGGCTAGGCACTGGCTGGGCACTGGCTAGGCACTGGCTAGACACTGGCTAGGCACTGGCTGGGCACTGGCTAGGCACTGGCCAGGCACTGGCTAGGCACTGGCTAGGCACTGGCCAGGCACTGGCCAGGCCTGGCACTGGCTGCACTGGCACTGGCTGGGCACTGGCTAGGCACTGGCCAGGCACTGGCTAGGCACTGGCTAGGCACTGGCTAGGCACTGGCTAGGCACTGGCTGGGCACTGGCTAGGCACTGGCTAGGCACTGGCTAGGCACTGGCTAGGCACTGGCTAGGCACTGGCTAGGCACTGGCTAGGCACTGGCTAGGCACTGGCTAGGCACTGGCTAGGCACTGGCTAGGCACTGGCTAGGCACTGGCTAGGCACTGGCTAGGCACTGGCTAGGCACTGGCTAGGCACTGGCTAGGCACTGGCCAGGCACTGGCTAGGCACTGGCTAGGCACTGGCTAGGCACTGGGCACTGGCTAGGCACTGGCTAGGCACTGGCTAGGCACTGGCTAGGCACTGGCTAGGCACTGGCTAGGCACTGGCTAGGCACTGGCTAGGCACTGGCTAGGCACTGGCTAGGCACTGGCTAGGCACTGGCTAGGCACTGGCTAGGCACTGGCTAGGCACTGGCTAGGCACTGGCTCGGCACTGGCTAGGCACTGGCTAGGCACTGGCTAGGCACTGGCTAGGCACTGGCTAGGCACTGGCTAGGCACTGGCTAGGCACTGGCTAGGCACTGGCTAGGCACTGGCTAGGCACTGGCTAGGCACTGGCTAGGCACTGGCTAGGCACTGGCTAGGCACTGGCTAGGCACTGGCTAGGCACTGGCTAGGCACTGGCTAGGCACTGGCTAGGCACTGGCTAGGCACTGGCTAGGCACTGGCTAGGCACTGGCTAGGCACTGGCTAGGCACTGGCTAGGCACTGGCTAGGCACTGGCTAGGCACTGGCTAGGCACTGGCTAGGCACTGGCTAGGCACTGGCACTGGCTAGGCACTGGCTAGGCACTGGCTAGGCACTGGCTAGCACTGGCTAGGCACTGGTGACACTGGCTAGGCACTGGCTAGCACTGGCACTGGCTAGGCACTGGCTAGGCACTGGCTAGGCACTGGCTAGGCACTGGCTAGGCACTGGCTAGGCACTGGCTAGGCACTGGCTAGGCACTGGCTAGGCACTGGCTAGGCACTGGCTAGGCACTGGCACTCAGGCACTGGCTAGGCACTGGCTAGGCACTGGCTAGGCACTGGCTAGGCACTGGCTAGGCACTGGCTAGGCACTGGCTAGGCATGGCACTGGCTGGGCACTGGCTAGGCACTAAGGCACTGGCTAGGCACTGGCTAGGCGCTGGGCACTGGCTAGGCACTGGCTAGGCACTGGCTAGGCACTGGCTAGGCACTGGCTAGGCACTGGCTAGGCACTGGCTAGGCACTGGCTAGGCACTGGCAAGGCACTGGCTAGGCACTGGCTAGGCACTAAACACTGGCTAGGCACTGGCTAGGCACTGGCTAGACACTGGCTAGGCACAGGCTAGGCACTGGCTAGGCACTGGCTAGGCACTGGCTAGGCACTGGCTAGGCACTGGCTAGGCACTGGCTAGGCACTGGCTAGGCACTGGCTAGGCACTGGCTAGGCACTGGCTAGGCACTGGCTAGGCACTGGCTAGGCACTGGCTAGGCACTGGCTAGGCACTGGCTAGGCACTGGCTGGGCACTGGCTAGGCACTGGCTAGGCACTGGCTAGGCACTGGCTAGGCACTGGCTAGGCACTGGCTAGGCACTGGCTAGGCACTGGCTAGGCACTGGCTAGGCACTGGCTAGGCACTGGCTAGGCACTGGCTAGGCACTGGCCAGGCACTGGCTAGGCACTGGCCAGGCACTGGCTAGGCACTGGCTAGGCACTGGCTAGGCACTGGCCAGGCACTGGCTAGGCACTGGCTAGGCACTGGCTAGGCACTGGCTAGGCACTGGCTAGAGGCACTGGCTAGGCACTGGCTAGGCACTGGCTAGGCACTGGCTAGGCACTGGCTAGGCACTGGCTAGGCACTGGCTAGGCACTGGCTAGGCACTGGCTAGGCACTGGCCAGGCACTGGCTAGGCACTGGCTAGGCACTGGCTAGGCACTGGCTAGGCACTGGCTAGGCACTGGCTAGGCACTGGCTAGGCACTGGCTAGGCACTGGCTAGGCACTGGCTAGGCACTGGCTAGGCACTGGCTAGGCACTGGCTAGGCACTGGCTAGGCACTGGCTAGGCACTGGCTAGGCACTGGCTAGGCACTGGCTAGGCACTGGCACTGGCTAGGCACTGGCTAGGCACTGGCTAGGCACTGGCTAGGCACTGGCTAGGCACTGGCTAGGCACTGGCTAGGCACTGGCTAGGCACTGGCTGGGCACTGGCTAGGCACTGGCTAGGCACTGGCTAGGCACTGGCTAGGCACTGGCTAGGCACTGGCTAGGCACTGGCTAGGCACTGGCTAGGCACTGGCTGGGCACTGGCTAGGCACTGGCTAGGCACTGGCTAGGCACTGGCTAGGCACTGGCTAGCACTACCAGGCACTGGCTAGGCACTGGCTAGACACTGGCTAGACACTGGCTAGGCACTGGCTAGGCACTGGCTAGGCACTGGCTAGGCACTGGCTAGGCACTGGCTAGGCACTGGCTAGGCACTGGCTAGGCACTGGCTAGGCACTGGCTAGGCACTGGCTAGGCACTGGCTAGGCACTGGCTAGGCACTGGCTAGGCACTGGCTAGGCACTGGCTAGGCACTGGCTGGGCACTGGCCAGGCACTGGCTAGGCACTGGCTAGGCACTGGCTAGGCACTGGCTAGGCACTGGCTAGGCACTGGCTAGGCACTGGCTAGGCACTGGCTAGGCACTGGCCTAGGCACTGGCTAGGCACTGGCTAGGCACTGGCTAGGCACTGGCTAGGCACTGGCTGCACTGGCTAGGCACTGGCTAGGGCACTGGCTAGGCACTGGCTAGGCACTGGCTAGGCACTGGCTAGGCACTGGCTAGGCACTGGCTAGGCACTGGCTAGGCACTGGCTAGGCACTGGCTAGGCACTGGCTAGGCACTGGCTAGGCACTGGCTAGGCACTGGCTAGGCACTGGCTAGGCACTGGCTAGGCACTGGCTAGGCACTGGCTAGGCACTGGCTAGGCACTGGCTGAGGCACTGGCTAGGCACTGGCTAGGCACTGGCTAGGCACTGGCTAGGCACTGGCTAGGCACTGGCTAGGCACTGGCTAGGCACTGGCTAGGCACTGGCTAGGCACTGGCTAGGCACTGGCTAGGCACTGGCTAGGCACTGGCTAGGCACTGGCTAGGCACTGGCTAGGCACTGGCTAGGCACTGGCTAGGCACTGGCCAGGCACTGGCTAGGCACTGGCTAGGCACTGGCTAGGCACTGGCTAGGCACTGGCTAGGCACTGGCTAGGCACTGGCTAGGCACTGGCTAGGCACTGGCTAGGCACTGGCTAGGCACTGGCTAGGCACTGGCTAGGCACTGGCTAGGCACTGGCTAGGCACTGGCTAGGCACTGGCTAGGCACTGGCTAGACACTGGCTAGGCACAGGCAAAGCACAAGATAAAAACAGGCTAGACACAAGCATAATTCAGGCTAGACACAACCTAATTACATGCAAGCCGTAGGATGGACACAGGTAAGACACTAGCTAGATACAGGCTAGACATATGATAGAAACAGGCAAAAATCAGGATGAAAACCGGCCAGACATAGGCTTATTTAAGGATAGACATAGGATATACACAGACTTGACACTGGGTAGACACTAGCTAGACACTTGCTAGACCCAGGCAAGACATTCGCTACGCACTGGATAGATATTGGCTAGACACTGGCTAGACACTGGCAAGACACTGGCTTGACACTGGCTAGACGCTGGCTAGACATTGGCTAGGCACTGGCTAGACATTGGCTAGGCACTGGCTGGGCACTGGCTAGGCATTGGCTAGACATTGGCTAGGCACTGGCTGGGCACTGGCTAGACATTGGCTAGGCAATGGCTGGGCACTGGCTAGACATTGGCTAGGCAATGGCTGGGCACTGGCTAGGCACTGGCTAGACATTGGCTAGACATTGGCTAGGCACTGGCTGGGCACTGGCTAGGCACTGGCTAGACATTGGCTAGGCACTGGCTAGGCACTGGCTAGGCACTGGCTAGGCACTGGCTAGGCACTGGCTAGGCACTGGCTAGGCACTGGCTAGGCACTGGCTAGGCACTGGCCAGGCACTGGCTGGGCACTGGCAAGGCACTGGCTAGGCACTGGCTAGGCACTGGCTAGGCACTGGCTAGGCACTGGCTAGGCACTGGCTAGGCACTGGCTAGGCACTGGCTGGGCACTGGCCAGGCACTGGCTAGGCACTGGCTAGGCACTGGCTAGGCACTGGCCTGGGCACTGGCCAGGCACTGGCACTGGGCACTGGCTAGGCACTGGCTAGGCACTGGCTAGGCACTGGCTAGGCACTGGCTAGGCACTGGCTAGGCACTGGCTAGGCACTGGCTAGGCACTGGCTAGGCACTGGCTAGGCACTGGCTAGGCACTGGCTAGGCACTGGCTAGGCACTGGCTGGGCACTGGCCAGGCACTGGCTAGGCACTGGCTAGGCACTGGCTAGGCACTGGCTAGGCACTGGCTAGGCACTGGCTAGACACTGGCTAGCCAATAACTACACATTGGCTCGGCACTAGCAAGACACTGGCTAGACACTGGCTAGACACAGGCTAGGCACTGGCTAGGCACTGGCTATGCTTTGGCTAGGCACTGGCTAGGCACTGGCTAGGCACTGGCTAGGCACTGGCTAGGCACTGGCTAGGCACTGGCTAGGCACTGGCTAGGCACTGGCTAGGCACTGGCTAGGCACTGGCTAGGCACTGGCTAGGCACTGGCTAGGCACTGGCCAAGCACTGGCTAGGCACTGGCTAGGCACTGGCTAGGCACTGGCTAGGCACTGGCTAGGCACTGGCTAGGCACTGGCTAGGCACTGGCTAGGCACTGGCTAGGCACTGGCTAGGCACTGGCTAAGCACTGGCTAGGCACTGGCTAGGACACTGGCTAGGCACTGGCCTAGAGCACTGGCTGGACACTGGCTGGGCACTGGCTAGACACAGGCACTGGCTAGGCACTGGCTAGGCACTGGCCTAGGCACTGGCTAGGCACTGGCTAGGCACTGGCTAGGCACTGGCTAGGCACTAGGCACTGGCTAGGCACTGGCTAGGCACTGGCTAGGCACTGGCTAGACACTGGCTAGGCACAGGCAAAGCACAAGATAAAAACAGGCTAGACACAAGCATAATTCAGGCTAGGCACAACCTAATTACAGGCAAGCCGTAGGATGGCACAGGTAAGACACTAGCTAGATACAGGCTAGACATATGATAGAAACAGGCAAAAATCAGGATGAAAACCGGCCAGACATAGGCTTATTTAAGGATAGACATAGGATATACACAGACTTGACACTGGGTAGACACTAGCTAGACACTTGCTAGACCCAGGCAAGACATTGCACAGGCACTGGCTAGGCATTGGCTAGGCACTGGCTAGGCATTGGCTAGGCACTGGCTAGGCACTGGCTAGGCATTGGCTAGACATTGGCTAGGCACTGGCTGGGCACTGGCTAGACATTGGCTAGGCAATGGCTGGGCACTGGCTAGGCACTGGCTAGACATTGGCTAGACATTGGCTAGGCACTGGCTGGGCACTGGCCAGGCACTGGCTAGAGATTGGCTAGGCACTGGCTGGGCACTGGCTAGGCACTGGCTAGGCACTGGCTAGGCACTGGCTGGGCACTGGCAAGGCACTGGCCAGGCACTGGCTAGGCACTGGCAAGGCACTGGCCAGGCACTGGCTAGGCACTGGCTAGGCACTGGCTAGGCACTGGCTAGGCACTGGCTAGGCACTGGCTAGGCACTGGCTAGGCACTGGCTAGGCACTGGCTAGGCACTGGCTAGGCACTGGCCAGGCACTGGCTAGGCACTGGCTAGGCACTGGCTAGGCACTGGCTAGGCACTGGCTAGGCACTGGCCAGGGCACTGGCTAGGCACTGGCTAGGCACTGGCTAGGCACTGGCTAGGCACTGGCTAGGCACTGGCTAGGCACTGGCTAGGCACTGGCTAGGCACTGGCTAGGCACTGGCTAGGCACTGGCTAGGCACTGGCTAGGCACTGGCTAGGCACTGGCAAGGCACTGGCTAGGCACTGGCTGGGCACTGGCAAGGCACTGGCTAGGCACTGGCTAGGCACTGGCCAGGCACTGGCTGGGCACTGGCAAGGCACTGGCCAGGCACTGGCTAGGCACTGGCTAGGCACTGGCTAGGCACTGGCTAGGCACTGGCTAGGCACTGGCTAGGCACTGGCTAGGCACTGGCCAGGCACTGGCTAGGCACTGGCTAGGCACTGGCTAGGCACTGGCTAGGCACTGGCTAAGGCACTGGCTAGGCACTGGCTAGGCACTGGCTAGGCACTGGCTAGGCACTGGCTAGGCACTGGCTAGGCACTGGCTAGGCACTGGCTAGGCACTGGCTAGGCACTGGCTAGACACTGGCTAGGCACTGGCTAGGCACTGGCTAGGACACTGGCCAGAACTGCTAGGGCACTGGCCAGGCACTGGCCTAGGCACTGGCCTAGGCACTGGCTAGGCACTGGCTAGGCACTGGCTAGGCACTGGCTAGGCACTGGCTAGGCACTGGCTAGGCACTGGCTAGGCACTGGCTAGGCACTGGCTAGGCACTGGCTAGGCACTGGCTAGGCACTGGCTAGGCACTGGCTAGGCACTGGCAAGGCACTGGCTAGGCACTGGCTAGGCACTGGCTAGACACTGGCTAGGCACTGGCTAGGCACTGGCTAGGCACTGGCTAGGCACTGGCTAGGCACTGGCTAGGCACTGGCTAGGCACTGGCTAGGCACTGGCTAGGCACTGGCTAGGCACTGGCTAGGCACTGGCTAGGCACTGGCTAGGCACTGGCTAGGCACGGGCTATGCACTGGCAAGGCATTTGCTACGCACTGGCTAGGCACTAGCTAGGCATTGGCTAGGCACTGGCTAGGCACTGGCTAGGCACTGGCTAGGCACTGGCTAGGCACTGGCTAGGCACTGGCTAGGCACTGGCTAGGCACTGGCTAGGCACTGGCTAGGCACTGGCTAGGCACTGGCTAGACACTGGCTAGGCACTGGCTAAGCACTGGCTAGGCACTGGCTAGGCACTGGCTAGGCACTGGCTAGACACTGGCTAGGCACTGGCTAAGCACTGGCAAGGCACTAGCTAGACACTGGCTAGCCAATAACTACACATTGGCTCGGCACTAGCAAGACACTGGCTAGACACTGGCTAGACACAGGCTAGGCACTGGCTAGGCACTGGCTAGGCATTGGCTAGGCACTGGCTAGGCACTGGCTAGGCACTGGCTAGGCACTGGCTAGGCACTGGCTAGGCACTGGCTAGGCACTGGCTAGGCACTGGCTAGGCACTGGCTAGGCACTGGCTAGGCACTGGCTAGGCACTGGCTAGGCACTGGCTAGGCACTGGCTAGGCACTGGCTAGGCACTGGCTAGGCACTGGCTAGGCACTGGCTAGGCACTGGCTAGGCACTGGCTAGGCACTGGCTAGGCACTGGTTAGGCACTGGCTAGGCACTGCCGAGACACTGGCTAGTCACTGGCTAGACACTGGCTAGACACTAGCCAGAAACTGGCTAGGCACTGGCTAGACACAGGCTACACACTGGCTAGACAATGGCTAGGCACTGGCTAGGCACTGGCTAGGCACTGGCTAGGCACTGGCTAGGCACTGGCTAGGCACTGGCTAGGCACTGGCTAGGCACTGGCTAGGCACTGGCTAGGCACTGGCTAGGCACTGGCTAGGCACTGGCTAGGCACTGGCTAGGCACTGGCTAGGCACTGGCTCAGGCACTGGCTAGGCACTGGCCTAGGCACTGGCTAGGCACTGGCTAGGCACTGGCTAGGGCACTGGCTAGGCACTGGCTAGGCACTGGCTAGGCACTGGCTAGGCACTGGCTAGGCACTGGCTAGGCACTGGCTAGGCACTGGCTAGGCACTGGCTAGGCACTGGCTAGGCACTGGCTAGGCACTGGCTAGGCACTGGCTAGGCACTGGCTAGACACTGGCTAGGCACTGGCCAGGCACTGGCTAGGCACTGGCCAGGCACTGGCTAGGCACTGGCTAGGCACTGGCTAGGCACTGGCTAGGCACTGGCTAGGCACTGGCCAGGCACTGGCCAGGCACTGGCTAGGCACTGGCTAGACACTGGCTAGGCACTGGCTAGACACTGGCTAGGCACTGGCTAGGCACTGGCTAGGCACTGGCTAGACACTGGCTAGACACTGGCTAGGCACTGGCTGAGGCACTGGCTAGGCACTGGCTAGGCACTGGCTGAGGCACTGGCTAGACACTGGCTAGGCACTGGCTAGACACTGGCTAGGCACTGGCTAGGCACTGGCTAGACACTGGCTAGGCACTGGCTAGGACACTGGCTAGGCACTGGCTAGGCACTGGCTAGGCACTGCCTAGACACTGGCTAGGCACTGGCTAGGCACTGGCTAGACACTGGCTAGGCACTGGCTAGACACTGGCTAGACACTGGCTAGGCACTGGCTAGACACTGGCTAGGCACTGGCTAGACACTGGCTAGGCACTGGCTAGACACTGGCTAGGCACTGGCTAGACACTGGCTAGACACTGGCTAGGCACTGGCTAGACACTGGCTAGACACTGGCTAGGCACTGGCTAGACACTGGCTAGACACTGGCTAGACACTGGCTAGGCACTGCCTAGACACTGGCTAGGCACTGGCTAGGCACTGGCTAGGCACTGGCTAGGCACTGGCTAGACACTGGCTAGACACTGGCCAGGCACTGGCTAGGCACTGGCTAGGCACTGGCTAGGCACTGGCTAGGCACTGGCTAGGCACTGGCTAGGCACTGGCTAGGCACTGGCTAGGCACTGGCTAGGCACTGGCTAGGCACTGGCTAGGCACTGGCTAGGCACTGGCTAGACACTGGCTAGACACTGGCCAGGCACTGGCTAGACACTTGCCAGGCACTGGCTAGACACTGGCCAGGCACTGGCTAGACACTGGCTAGACACTGGCTAGGCACTGGCTAGACACTGGCTAGACACTGGCTAGACACTGGCTAGGCACTGGCTAGGCACTGGCTAGGCACTGGCTAGGCACCGGCTAGGCACTGGCTAGGCACTGGCTAGGCACTGGCTAGGCACTGGCTAGGCACTGGCTAGGCACTGGCTAGGCACTGGCTAGGGCAGCTACGCACTGGCCAGACACTGGCTAGGCACTGGCTAGGCACTGGCTAGGCACTGGCTAGGCACTGGCTAGGCACTGGCTAGGCACTGGCTAGACACTGGCTAGGCACTGGCTAGACACTGGCTAGACACTGGCTAGGCACTGGCTAGACACTGGCTTGGCACTGGCTAGGCACTGGCTAGACACTGGCTAGGCACTGGCTGGACACTGGCTAGGCACTGGCTACAGGCACTGGCTGAACACTGGCTAGGCACTGGCTAGGCTTTGGCTGGCTAGGCACTGGCTAGACTCTGGCTAGGCACTGGCTAGGCACTGGCTAGGCACTGGCTAGACACTGGCTAGGCACTGGCTAGACACTGGCCTAGGCACTGGCTTGGCTGGAGGCACTGGCTACAGGCACTCTGGACACAGCAGGCAACTGGCTAGGCACTGGCTAGGCACTGGCTAGGCACTGGCTAGGCACTGGCTAGGCACTGGCTAGGCACTGGCTAGGCACTGGCTAGGCACTGGCTAGGCACTGGCTAGGCACTGGCTAGGCACTGGCTAGGCACTGGCTAGGCACTGGCTAGGCACTGGCTAGGCACTGGCTAGGCACTGGCTAGGCACTGGCTAGGCACTGGCTAGGCACTGGCTAGACACTGGCCTAGGCACTGGCTAGACACTGGCTAGGCACTGGCTAGGCACTGGCTAGGCACTGGCTAGGCACTGGCTAGGCACTGGCTAGACACTGGCTAGGCACTGGCTAGACACTGGCTAGGCACTGGCTAGGCACTGGCTAGGCACTGGCTAGACACTGGCCAGGCACTGGCTAGACACTGGCTAGGCACTGGCTAGGCACTGGCTAGGCACTGGCTAGGCACTGGCTAGACACTGGCTAGGCACTGGCCAGGCACTGGCTAGGCACTGGCTAGGCACTGGCTAGGCACTGGCCAGGCACTGGCTAGGCACTGGCCAGGCACTGGCTAGGCACCGGCCAGGCACTGGCTAGGCACCGGCTAGGGCACTGGCCAGGCACTGGCTAGGCACTGGCCAGGCACTGGCTAGGCACTGGCTAGGCACTGGCTAGGCACTGGCCAGGCACTGGCTAGGCACTGGCCAGGCACTGGCTAGGCACTGGCCAGGCACTGGCTAGGCACTGGCTAGGCACTGGCTAGGCACTGGCTAGGCACTGGCTAGACACTGGCTAGGCACTGGCTAGGCACTGGCTAGGCACTGGCTAGGCACTGGCTAGGCACTGGCTAGGCACTGGCTAGGCACTGGCTAGGCACTGGGCACTGGCTAGGCACTGGCTGAGGCACTGGCTAGGCACTGGCTAGGCACTGGCCAGGCACTGGCTAGGCACTGGCTAGGCACTGGCTAGGCACTGGCTAGGCACTGGCTAGGCACTGGCCAGGGCACTGGCTAGGCACTGGCTAGGCACTGGCTAGCACAGGCTGGCACTGGCTAGGCACTGGCCAGGCACTGGCTAGCAGACACTGGCTAGGCACAGGCAAAGCACAAGATAAAAACAGGCTAGACACAAGCATAATTCAGGCTAGACACAACCTAATTACATGCAAGCCGTAGGATGGACACAGGTAAGACACTAGCTAGATACAGGCTAGACATATGATAGAAACAGGCAAAAATCAGGATGAAAACCGGCCAGACATAGGCTTATTTAAGGATAGACATAGGATATACACAGACTTGACACTGGGTAGACACTAGCTAGACACTTGCTAGACCCAGGCAAGACATTCGCTACGCACTGGATAGATATTGGCTAACACTGGCTAAATGAAGACACTGGCTTGACACTGGCTAGACGCTGGCTAGAATCACTGGCTAGACATTGGCTAGGCACTGGCTGGGCACTGGCTAGGCATTGGCTAGACATTGGCTAGGCACTGGCTGGGCACTGGCTAGACATTGGCTAGGCAATGGCTGGGCACTGGCTAGACATTGGCTAGGCAATGGCTGGGCACTGGCTAGGCACTGGCTAGACATTGGCTAGACATTGGCTAGGCACTGGCTGGGCACTGGCTAGGCACTGGGTAGACATTGGCTAGGCACTGGCTGGGCACTGGCTAGGTTCTGGCAAGGCACTGGCTAGGCACTGGCTGGGCACTGGCAATGCACTGGCCAGGCACTGGCTAGGCACTGGCCAGGCACTGGCTGGGCACTGGCAATGCACTGGCCAGGCACTGGCTAGGCACTGGCTAGGCACTGGCTAGGCACTGGCTAGGCACTGGCTAGGCACTGGCTAGGCACTGGCTAGGCACTGGCTAGGCACTGGCTAGGCACTGGCTAGGCACTGGCTAGGCACTGGCTAGGCACTGGCTAGGCACTGGCTAGGCACTGGCTAGGCACTGGCTAGGGCACTGGCTAGGCACTGGCTAGGCACTGGCTAGGCACTGGCTAGGCACTGGCTAGGCACTGGCTAGGCACTGGCTAGGCACTGGCTAGGCACTGGCTAGGCACTGGCTAGGCACTGGCTAGGCACTGGCTAGGCACTGGCTAGGCACTGGCCAGACACTGGCTAGGCACTGGCTAGGCACTGGCTAGGCACTGGCTAGGCACTGGCTAGGCACTGGCTAGGCACTGGCTAGACACTGGCTAGGCACTGGCTAGGCACTGGCTAGGCACTGGCTAGGCACTGGCTAGGCACTGGCTAGGCACTGGCTAGGCACTGGCTAGGCACTGGCTAGGCACTGGCTAGGCACTGGCTAGGCACTGGCTAGGCACTGGCTAGGCACTGGCTAGGCACTGGCTAGGCACTGGCTAGGCACTGGCTAGGCACTGGCTAGGCACTGGCTAGGCACTGGCTAGGCACTGGCTAGGCACTGGCTAGGCACTGGCTAGGCACTGGCTAGGCACTGGCTAGGCACTGGCTAGGCACTGGCTAGGCACTGGCTAGGCACTGGCTAGGCACTGGCTAGGCACTGGCTAGGCACTGGCCAGGCACTGGCTAGGCACTGGCTAGGCACTGGCTCAGGCACTGGCTAGGCACTGGCCAGGCACTGGCTAGGCACTGGCTAGGCACTGGCTAGGCACTGGCTAGGCACTGGCTAGGCACTGGCTAGGCACTGGCTAGGCACTGGCTAGGCACTGGCTAGGCACTGGCTAGGCACTGGCTAGGCACTGGCTAGGCACTGGCTAGGCACTGGCTAGGCACTGGCTAGGCACTGGCTAGGCACTGGCTAGACACTGGCTAGGCACTGGCTAGGCACTGGCTAGGCACTGGCTAGGCACTGGCTAGGCACTGGCTAGGCACTGGCTAGGCACTGGCTAGGCACTGGCTAGGCACTGGCCAGGCACTGGCTAGGCACTGGCTAGGCACTGGCTAGGCACTGGCTAGGCACTGGCTAGGCACTGGCTAGGCACTGGCTAGGCACTGGCTAGGCACTGGCTAGGCACTGGCTAGGCACTGGCTAGGCACTGGCTAGGCACTGGCTAGGCACTGGCTAGGCACTGGCTAGGCACTGGCTAGGCACTGGCTAGGCACTGGCTAGGCACTGGCTAGGCACTGGCTAGGCACTGGCTAGGCACTGGCTAGGCACTGGCTAGGCACTGGCTAGGCACTGGCTAGGCACTGGCTAGGCACTGGCTAGGCACTGGCTAGGCACTGGCTAGGCACTGGCTAGGCACTGGCTAGGCACTGGCTAGGCACTGGCTAGGCACTGGCTAGGCACTGGCTAGGCACTGGCTAGGCACTGGCTAGGCACTGGCTAGACACTGGCTAGGCACTGGCTAGGCACTGGCTAGGCACTGGCTAGGCACTGGCTAGGCACTGGCTAGGCACTGGCTAGGCACTGGCTAGGCACTGGCTAGGCACTGGCTAGGCACTGGCTAGGCACTGGCTAGGCACTGGCTAGGCACTGGCTAGGCACTGGCTAGGCACTGGCTAGGCACTGGCTAGGCACTGGCTAGGCACTGGCTAGGCACTGGCTAGGCACTGGCTAGGCACTGGCTAGGCACTGGCTAGGGCACTGGCTAGGCACTGGCTAGGCACTGGCTAGGCACTGGCTAGGCACTGGCTAGGCACTGGCTAGGCACTGGCTAGGCACTGGCTAGGCACTGGCTAGGCACTGGCTAGGCACTGGCTAGGCACTGGCTAGGCACTGGCTAGGACACTGGCTAGGCACTGGCTAGGCACTGGCTAGGCACTGGCTAGGCACTGGCTAGGCACTGGCTAGACACTGGCTAGGCACTGGCTAGACACTGGCTAGGCACTGGCTAGACACTGGCTAGGCACTGGCTAGACACTGGCTAGGCACTGGCTAGACACTGGCTAGGCACTGGCTAGACACTGGCTAGGCACTGGCTAGACACTGGCTAGGCACTGGCTAGACACTGGCTAGGCACTGGCTAGACACTGGCTAGGCACTGGCTAGACACTGGCTAGGCACTGGCTAGACACTGGCTAGGCACTGGCTAGGCAATGGCAAGTCACTGGCTAGACACTGAATAGACACTAGACACTGGCTAGACACTGGCTAGGCACTGGCTAGACACTGGCTAGGCACTGGCTAGACACTGGCTAGGCACTGGCTAGACACTGGCTAGGCACTGGCTAGACACTGGCTAGGCACTGGCTAGACACTGGCTAGGCACTGGCTAGGCACTGGCTAGGCACTGGCTAGACACTGGCTAGGCACTGGCTAGACACTGGCTAGGCACTGGCTAGGCACTGGCTAGGCACTGGCTAGGCACTGGCTAGGCACTGGCTAGACACTGGCTAGGCACTGGCTAGGCACTGGCTAGGCACTGGCTAGGCACTGGCTAGGACACTGGCTAGGGCACTGGCTAGACACTGGCTAGGCACTGGCTAGGCACTGGCTAGGGCACTGGCTAGGCACTGGCTAGGCACTGGCTAGGCACTGGCTAGGGCACTGGCTAGGCACTGGCTAGGCACTGGCTAGGCACTGGCTAGGGCACTGGCTAGGCACTGGCTAGGGCACTGGCTAGGCACTGGCTAGGGCACTGGCTAGGCACTGGCTAGGCACTGGCTAGGCACTGGCTAGGCACTGGCTAGGCACTGGCTAGGCACTGGCTAGGCACTGGCTAGGCACTGGCTAGGCACTGGCTAGGCACTGGCTAGGCACTGGCTAGGCACTGGCTAGACACTGGCCAGGCACTGGCTAGGCACTGGCTAGGGCACTGGCTAGACACTGGCTAGGCACTGGCTAGACACTGGCTAGGCACTGGCTAGACACTGGCTAGGCACTGGCTAGACACTGGCTAGGCACTGGCTAGACACTGGCTAGGCACTGGCTAGGCACTGGCTAGGCACTGGCTAGGCACTGGCTAGGCACTGGCTAGACACTGGCTAGGCACTGGCTAGGCACTGGCTAGGCACTGGCTAGGCACTGGCTAGGCACTGGCTAGACACTGGCTAGGCACTGGCTAGGCACTGGCTAGGCACTGGCTAGGCACTGGCTAGGCACTGGCTAGGCACTGGCCTGGGCACTGGCTAGGCACTGGCTAGGCACTGGCTAGACACTGGCTAGGCACTGGCTAGGCACTGGCTAGGCACTGGCTAGGCACTGGCTAGGGCACTGGCTAGGCACTGGCTAGGCACTGGCTAGGGCACTGGCTAGGCACTGGCTAGGCACTGGCTAGGGCACTGGCTAGGCACTGGCTAGGCACTGGCTAGACACTGGCTAGGCACTGGCTAGACACTGGCTAGGCACTGGCTAGACACTGGCTAGGGCACTGGCTAGGCACTGGCTAGGCACTGGCTAGGCACTGGCTAGGCACTGGCTAGGACACTGGCTGGGCACTGGCTAGGCACTGGCTAGGCACTGGCTAGGCACTGGCTAGGCACTGGCTAGGCACTGGCTAGGCACTGGCTAGGCACTGGCTAGGCACTGGCTAGGCACTGGCTAGGCACTGGCTAGGCACTGGCTAGGCACTGGCTGGGCACTGGCTAGGCACTGGCTAGGCACTGGCTAGGCACTGGCTAGGCACTGGCTAGGGCACTGGCTAGGCACTGGCTAGGCACTGGCTAGGCACTGGCTAGGCACTGGCTAGGCACTGGCTAGGGCACTGGCTAGGCACTGGCTAGGCACTGGCTAGGCACTGGCTAGGCACTGGCTAGGCACTGGCTAGGCACTGGCTAGGCACTGGCTAGGCACTGGCTAGGGCACTGGCTAGGCACTGGCTAGGCACTGGCTAGGGCACTGGCTAGGGCACTGGCTAGGCACTGGCTAGGCACTGGCTAGGCACTGGCTAGGGCACTGGCTAGGCACTGGCTGAGGCACTGGCTAGGCACTGGCTAGGGCACTGGCTAGGCACTGGCTAGGCACTGGCTAGACACTGGCTGGGCACTGGCTAGGCACTGGCTAGGCACTGGCTAGGCACTGGCTAGGCACTGGCTAGGCACTGGCTAGGCACTGGCTAGGCACTGGCTAGGGCACTGGCTAGAGCACTGGCTAGGCACTGGCTAGGCACTGGCCAGGCACTGGCTAGGGCACTGGCTAGGCACTGGCTAGGCACTGGCTAGGGCACTGGCTAGGCACTGGCTAGGCACTGGCTAGGCACTGGCTAGGCACTGGCTAGGGCACTGGCTAGGCACTGGCTAGGCACTGGCTAAGGCACTGGCTAGGGCACTGGCTAGGCACTGGCTAGGGCACTGGCTAGGCACTGGCTAGGCACTGGCTAGGCACTGGCTAGGCACTGGCTAGGCACTGGCTAGGCACTGGCTGGGCACTGGCTAAGGCACTGGCTAGGCACTGGCTAGGCACTGGCTAGGCACTGGCTAGGCACTGGCTAGGCACTAGTTAGGCACTGGCTAGGCACTGGCTAGACACTGGCTAGCGCCGCACTGGCTAGGGCACTGGCTAGTGCACTGGCTAGGACACTGGCTAGGACACTGGCTAGACACTGGAGCTAGGACACTGACTAGGGCACTGGCTAGGGCACTGACTAGGGCACTGGCTAGGCACTGGCTAGACACTGGCTAGGCACTGGCTAGACACTGGCTGGGCACTGGCTAGACACTGGCTAGACACTGGCTAGACACTGGCTAGGCACTGGCTAGGCACTGGCTGGGCACTGCCTGGGCACTGGCTAGGCACTGGCTAGGCACTGGCTAGGCACTGGCTAGGCACTGGCTAGGCACTGGCTAGGCACTGGCTAGGCACTGGCTAGGCTCTGGCCAGGGCCTTTGCCCGGCACTTGCCAGGCACTGGCCAGGACACCGGCCAGACACCCGCTAGGCACTGGCCAAGCACTGGCTAGGTACTGGCTAGGGCACTGGCTAGAAACCGGCTAGGGCACTGGCTAGGGCACTGGCAGGGGCACTGATAAGCATTGGCCAGACACAGGCACTGGCTAGGGCACTAGCTAGGCACTGGCTAGGCACTAGCTAGGGCACTGGCTAGGCACTGGCTAGACACTGGCTAGACACTCGCCAGGGCACCGGCTAGAATAATCGGCCAGGGCACCGGCCAGACACCGGCCAGACACCGGCCAGGCACCGGCTGGCACACTGGCCATGCACTGGCCAGGACACCGGCTAGGACACTGGCTGTGACACCGGCCAAACACCGACCAGGCACAAACAAGGCACCGGCTAGGCACCGGGCTAAAAGGCACCCGCCAGACACCGGCGAAGGCACTGGCTAGACACTGGCAAGGCACTGGCCAGACACTGGCTAGACACTGGCTAGATACCAGCTACAGGCACTGGCTAAGGGCACTGGCTACGCACCGGCTAGGGCACTGGCTAGACACTGGCCAGGACACTGGCTGAGGCACTGGCCAGACACAATCACAGACACTGGCCAGGGCACTGGCTACGCACTGGCTGTGACACTGGCTAGGGCACTGGCTACGCACTGGCTAGGCACGGCTAGCGCACTGGCAAGGGCGCTGGCTAGGGCACTGGCTAGGGCACTGGCTACGCACTGGCTAGGCGCTGTTGACACTGGCTAGAAACTAGTTAGGGCACTGGCTAGGACACTGGCTAGGCACCTCACAGGACACTGGCATGCACTGGACAGGGCTCTGGCTAGACACTGGCTAGGCACTGGCTAGACACTGGCTAGGCACTGGCTTGGCACTGGCTAGGCATTGGCTAGGCACTTGCTAGGCACTGTCTTGGCACTGGCAAGGCACTGGCTTGGCACTGGCTAGGCTCTGGCTATGCACTGGCTAGGCACTTGCTAGGCACTGTCTTGGCACTGGCTAGGCACTTGATCAGGCACTGGCCAGGCACCAGCCAGGCTAAATTGAAGGCCAGGCACCCGCCAGGGCACTGGCTGGGTATCAATTTGCCAGGCACTAGCCAGGGCACCGGCTAGCACCAAGCACTGGCCAGGGTACCAGCCAGGCACTGGCCAGGCACTTCAAGGCACTGGCGAGGGTACTGGTTAGGCACTGGCTGGGCACTGGCTAGGCACTGGCTGTGGCACCGGCTAGCACCAGCTAGGGCACTGGCTAGGGCACTGGCTGCCAGGGCACTGGCCAGGCACTGGCCAGGCACTGGCTAGGCACTGGCTAGGCACTGG